>OZ017792.1:4983471-5160174 GCA_963969325.1 Lycopodina hypogea
CACCTCATCCACTAGGATTGTCTGGGGGAAAACAAACAAACTTGGAAGAAACCCTTAGATATGGGCTGGGTCACTTGGCTATACCTCTTTATGCAAAATGTCATTATATCACCCCCCCCCCCCCACCAGTATGTCTGCTTTGTGCGAGTGTGTGTGTGTGAGAGAGAGAGAGAGAGAAAGAGTGTGTGTGTGTGTGTGTGTGTGTGTGTGTGTGTGTGTGTGTGTGTGTGTGTGTGTGTGTGTGTGTGTGTGTGTGTGTGTGTGTGTGTGTGTGTGTTGAGGCTGCATAGGAAATATTATTACTAAATTATGTGATAACATACCACAATGTTTGTGACATCCTGTGAACTGGTCAGCATTTAGACAAACCAAATATATATTTACAATAAAACATTATTAGGTGTGCAACAACAAATGTGGCAAGACATGTATTTCGCTCCCTACAGAGCACCTACAAAAGTCTGAACATGTCCAAATAGGATGCACGTTTAAACTATACTGTTATATCCAAATGATTGAAGCACCATTACTGCATTATGTATGTAGATTACTGCTTAACTTAGAGTTAGTCACGTATGTTAATTAGAATAGTCCTACTTCCTTAAGGTGCTTTCTAACGATAACATCAGTCACTGCATCAAAAACGAATCTAATGTTGCCAGTGTCTGTGGCACATGTGAAGTGAGTGTAGATTTCCTTCTTTAGCCGCTGTTGATTCAGCTGCTCAAATCTTTGCTTGATATAATTCTTCGCATCATCATACGTGTTTGCACCTAAACAAACAAATAAAAAAATAACAAAACCCAAAAATTAAAATAATAATAATAATGAAATAGTACCAACGTTTATGTACAGTTTTGTTGTTAAAAAATTTTTTTTTTGAAAAAAATTAAAAATAAATAAATGTTACACTGGAGAAAAATAAGCATTTCAGCTCACTCCAGACTACTATAATTCATTATTTGAGTGCCTGTCCATGTGTAACGTGCCTCCTCACAGATGCCTGGATTAATCGATCTGAAAATTTCAGTGGTTATTCACAGGTCTCAATGGCCAGGTTTGGGGATAATTTCTCTAGGCTGCTCTACCAAATAAACTTCTTCATTCATGAGTAATCATAAAGTTGTGTTTAGAAACCACACTCGAAAAAAGAACACTAATTAATAAAGGAATTAGTGTTTACAAACTACATTAATCTGATCACACACAAAAAATTAATCAAATGAGTTAAAAAAGACCCCAATTATTAGGGGTGCATCCACAACCAATATATAAAGTAGTAATCACACTGAACTACTTCATACTACAGGAGGCCAAATGCCAACCGAAAAACCATGTATATGGTGAGTTCTTCACTAGTTGAAAATAATTGCCCACTTGTATTTGGCCTATTGTCATTATAACATAAACCAATATTGGAACTTACCAGTATATTCTGGAAAAGCGATTGTCAATGGTGATTTAACAATTTTATCGGCAAACAAATCTTTCTTGTTCAGAAAGAGAATAATGGATGTTGACTCAAACCACCTGTTGTTGCAAATAGAGTCAAAGAGCTTCATGCTTTCCATCATTCGATTCTAGTGACAAAGTAAGAGGGAGAGGGGGGGGGGGGGGGGGGAGAGCAAATTCAAGCACAATTCATAAAACAATGTAAATTCATTGGCCAACTAAATTCCGACATATCAATTCATGCTCTAGGGCTGCTGACTGCAGTCATGAAATGAAGGATGTCCACAACTCATTCTGTCACAACTGAAAGTACACAAATTCATCACACATCACACGAATTATGTCTTCCTTTTCATCTAGGTCTAATAGAGTCATTCACATGTCATGTGCAGTAATTACCATTTCCTCGTCTTCAGCCAGAACCAAGTCATAAGCACTGAGGGAGACACAGAAGACTATGGCAGTTACACCCTCAAAACAGTGGATCCATTTCTTTCTCTCAGAGCGTTGGCCGCCCACATCCACCATCCTGTGGGGCACAGTATCATGACATGCATGCCACACCAGTCTCCATTACATGCACATGAGTACAGTGCAATGGAATTAATAGGGCAATAAATCAAATTATAGCTGAAGAATAAAGAAGAGAAAGAATACAGATCAATGCTCTTTATAAATTCCAGTGGTCATAAATCTTGATATAGTACAAACAATAAGGAACAGTAAACCTAACTAAGGGTGAAGAATGATAACGTACATGTAACTCCTACCCACCCACCAATGAAATATCAGTTCATTTAAACATGATGAATAAATCATGTCAAACACACTTACAAAAAATGTAAGCTTTTATGGAAGAACTTTGTCTCCACAATTCCAGTAGTTTTGACTCGAGTCCGTAGTACATCTTGCTCTGAAGGAATGTAGTCATCCTTTCCCAATCTGTCCAGTGCATCCAGGTAGCTGAAGGAAGGAAAAAAGAAGCAACTCTCATAAAAAAAAATAATAATTAATAATAAACAAATAAATAAATTTTAAAATATATAAATTTTAAAAATTCAAAAAAAAAACAAAAAAAACTGAAAAATATGACCAAAATGAAAACAAAAACCACAATGAAAAAAAAAGTAACCAAAAACCCCCCTTCCCCCAACATAACCACAAAATAGTACAGGTTGATGTCCAAACACACACATGACATATGAGGGGACACCTGAGTGACACATTAGACTAGCCTTGGCCCAGCAATTAGACTCCATTGTCAAGTTCATATTGGCATACTTCTACCCCTACCCCCTTTATCAAAAAATTTGGTCAATAAGTTTTGTTGTCTTTTCTTTATGCCTGCAAGAGTCTTCCAAGTGAGTTCTATCTATATATATTAGAAGATCTACGTAACTATGTAACTATGTTCATCTGTTTCTCAAAATCCCTCTGTTAGATTTTGACCAAACTTTTAGGGATGGAGGAGACCCACCCTGAGATGGTTTTATGCCAGATGGCATGTCTGGGAAAAAACAGAATTTGTCTGTCTGTCTGTCTGTCTGTATGCTTGTACATCATTCTGGCCAAACCGGTAAGTGGATTTATTTGAAACTCGGCATGATGATAGGTTTTGACCCAACTTAAGACATGGGCTAAACATTTCGCAAAATGGTTACCATGGTAACAAGAAAAAGTAAAAAATGGTATTTTGGCCACTTCTCTCTTAATAATACATCTTCTCCACCATCACCTTTCTTACCGGCAAGACATGTTCAACTACTGGATTTTAGCCTATATTGGCCGGGCAACGCTGGGTATATGCTGCTAGTCACATATAAAGGTGCTGCATAGCACCACCCTCCCCTCCCCCCTTATTATCTGTCCTCTCCTACTTGAAAAAAACAAACAAACAAAAAAACCTTGTTCAATCCTATTTTTAAAGGTTTCGTTATAATAAACAAGAAGGAAAAAAAGAGAGTAAGTTTTCGTCAAGTTACTCCACCTGCCAATGCATATTAGTCAGTATTCAAATTAATTATAACAAAAAACACGTAACATTAACCAGTGAACGAGAACAGAGTGCAATCCTGTTCTCGTCCACTGGTCAATGAAGAAGTGCATTACTGCAAGAAGTAGTAAATTGTTCACTTGTTTCATGAAGGTTGCTTGTATTACTGTATATTTAATGTAATTTGGACGGGATTTCATGTGTACATTTCTTCTTTTTTTTTCTTTATGTGTGTGTGTGTGTGTGTGTGTGTGTGTGTGTGTGTGTGTGTGTGTGTGTGTGTGTGTGTGTGCTGCTTTTTCTTGTTAGCTACTGAACCACCACCAAATTCACCAAACAGAGAGTAGCACATAATGACTTAATTAATTATGCTATTTATCCATATATGGCAATGAACAAAGTCTGTTTGAGCTAGCAGAGTCAGCATGGCACACTCTTGACAACCGACTGGCATTCCCTGCCCTTAAGCTTGATGTGGAGCGGCTAGGGTAAGTTTGAGATTATTTGTTTCTGATGGACACATCTGTCCTTACATGATGTTAGTTGGTAATAGCCTGCAATAACTCCAACCAAAGTACATTCAATTCATTTGCAGCAGGCGCTATCTCTTCACTCACTATGTGTTGGAGTACATTACCACCTTCCCTTAAATGAAGTGGAACACAAATAGACGTTACATTAAAATATGTAAAGAGTTGTCTTACTCGATCACAAGCAGTACAGAGAGCAACCAAACACAACTAATGCGGAGTGAAGTTATAATTAGCCATAGAACACATAAAAAAATAAGAAGATACCAAGCAAGTATGCATCCCTGATCCGATCCCCCTCCCATAATTATTATTTCATTAGGAGCAGCACCACATACCGTTTCATTACACATACACTTATTTAGTACAATATGTTGCAATATACAGAGCCTGCCCCTTACTATTCTGCAGAGTCATTCAGCTGGTATTCTCTGGCACGTCCAAAACAAGTCTGAACTCCCTCGTCCTTCCACAGAAGTTTCATGCGAGCCACAAGGTCAGAGGTGAACACAATGTCATCTCCTTGGCTAACCACAGAGATCACATGACTGGCATCATCCTAAGTTAAAGAAACCAATACATTTACATGTGAAACTAGTACTCATTATTCAGATAAGTAATATCTACACATATATTTACCTTTCTTTCTGTTTTTTTTTATTGCAATAATGTGAATATTAGAAATCGACCAAAAAAAAAAAAAAAATATATATATATATATATATATATATATATATATATATATATATATATATATATATTTTTTTTTTTTTTTTAAATCAATGTTTGTTTGTATAATCGCAACAATAGCCTATGATGTATATCTGGTTTGAAACATACGTAGTCACTTTTAAAAAGTCATCACAAGCCTCTATTATTACATAGTTTAGTGTTACATTGACCTTGGAGGCCACAGCTGTGAGAACCTTGACTACCTCGCATAAAATAACTAATACCAATGAAATATTAACCCCCACTGCCTGCTTGTATCAACCCTTTGGCTGTACCGCTCCTGCAAGTCAATCAGGTAGTAGTTACACCACCACAGAGGGTGGACAGACAGTGTCTCAGGTGGTTGAATCAGAGTACATGAAATACAAATAAGCCAAAATACTAACATACACATATAAACATATAAAACTTACACTTCTTTCAGCAACACCAAAAGGAATTTCCAGCTTTTCCATTGCCTTAAATATGGCTACCATTGACTGTACGGTATTGCTATAAACCACAGGCTTATATTGCAAACATTCCTCGTCAGTGTAACCTGTCTCATGAATAATCCTGCACCATGACAACATAAAACAAGGAAAAATGAGAGCTATTAATACCTTCAACTAAAATCTCAATTCTATGGTATTAAATAATGCAGCAACAGGAGTGCCATAAATAGAGAATAGTGAACTTACTGTGGTCATAAATAGAGACTAGTGGACTTACTGTGGTCATAAAGTTCACACAGAGAATTACCATCACTTAAATAATCAATAAAGCAAGAAATTCTCCTTTTTAGAACACATTTTCCTATTAAAGATGTGTTGACTTCCTTCAGTGTTTATATAGGGTTGAGAATATTCAAACTATTTTACTGTAAATGCTATAAAAAGTTGGTAATTATGGTCAGCTTGTAGTGTGCACACAACACTGAGTATTTTGGATGTTGCCTGATTAATATCAATTATGTTGACTGTTGCAATAAATTATTACTTGATAGTTGGGGACAATACAATAACTTCAGTTAGTAAGGGAAGAGTGATTTCCTTTGTAGAACCCATTCTGTTCGGTCAGTTATTGTATCATGAAAAAACTATTTTTGGAAACATTCTTCCAGAATGGAGCAGAAGGAACTGGAACTTTCCCTAATAAATTATTTTAGTCCATTTCTCACTGCTGCCCATTGCATGACTTATTCACCACAACACTATCCTAATCGTACTATTCACATTACAGAAAAATGCATCCTTGTTTGACAAACTACAAATTTACAAAGGTAGTGCGTGTGTCCCTAAACCTGACTGAAGCTAGGATTAATAGCCCTAATATCTTCTGCTGCCAAGAAGACCCAACAAACTGCTCAGGATCAAAAGAAGTAATTTCCCCAAAGGTAATTTAGGAAGGTATTGAAAACAGAGTCCACTTCAAAATATTACATACATATTTACAATTAGAATAGTAAGTAAAACCATGTACTCATGTTTACTACAACTAGTGGCTTGGTACAAGTAGGAGTGGGCCTGTGACAAGTGGATAAAAAAAAAAAAAAAAAAAAAAAAAAAAAAAAAAAAAAAGATGGGTCTAAAATGTTTAATGTCTTCACAAACCACATTAAAAACATTAAAAACCATATGGAACAAGAAGAAAAAACAGAATCCATAGACCCAAAGCACACCACTACCTGTGGTGGAAGGCCTTTGGAATGAAGTGTACACAGTAAATTGGTTTATACAAGAAAGTGAAAACTAAACAGGTCAATACAAACAGAATTGCATGGTCTATGGTTTCTATTTTACTGAAGTTGCTTTCTAAACTTTCCCTTTAATGCAGTGCCAGTGAAGAAGAAGAACCAGAGTTGAGTCCAAGTTGTTTTAAATTTAATTTTGATTTTAAATATAATCAAGCCAAAACCACTGCTAATTTCCCCATGGAAGAGGGGGGGAGGGAAGGTGCTTCTTATGTCAACATATAAGTAGACTCTCGTTCCAGCCAGTTAAGCATTTGTTATAAAGTCAAGATCTACAGATCTACACTTGGTGGTAATGTTGACTCCTGCAAGATTGAAACATCAGCCTCAATCCGTGGCACAAGTTGGGCATTCCGTGGATGAAGAAAGTTCCCATGAGAATGTGACCTGATCAAGTTGGTTGTACCACGGGAACTAATATATATATATATATACACACACACACACACAAGACAATACTGTCTATGATGACTCAGGTTTAATCATTACTACTAGACTCACCATGATCAGGTCAGGTCAATTCTATTAAATTGTACTTGGGTCATTGTGATTGAGAAAAAAAAAAAAATCCAATGGAAAAGGGCAAACGTCTGTTGCTTTTCTAGTGAATGATTTAGTCTAAATGCTGGACTGATATATATATATATATATATATATATATATATATATATATACACACACACACTAGATCAATATTTACTGTATCTTCTTAATTAGTACCCAAATAAAGTACTTCATTATCAGGAAATGGATCCAGGGGGGAAAGGGGGCACTTCAGCAAGTGCCCCCCACCCACCTTTGCCCCAAAATGAAAAAATTAAAAAATGCAGCAAATCACAGAAAGCACAAATACACACAAGAAATTCCACAGCCGCAGCAATTCCTACCACCACTACTAACAAGACAACCAACTTTTCTTATGCACACAAATGGTCAGGAATAACTGGTGGGGCGAGGGCATAAAACATAGCATTTTCAAGGGGAGGAAACCTCAGCAATCACTCTTAAGAGAGAGAGAGAGAGAGAACTGGTTACACAAGAGTTGCTTGCAGTGGATGATTTGAAGAAAAAATTATATAAAATTCTACGCCAAAATTTCATTGTTTAGAAGAATATATGGAGCTAGGTGCTAGCTCACCCCAGGCTCCCTAAAATTTGTTTAAAGCTTCCTCTACTGTTACTTTGTGGATCCACCACTGTAATTAGTCCACACTGGTGAAATAGTTGTCTTCATAGTTCACCCATTACTCTTCTTGATAGTGTCACAAAACTTTCTTTACTATTTCTATTCTTACTTCTTTTATTCCCCATTTTAAAAACAGGGTGGTTTTTGACCCTTTACCATGAAAACATGGATGGACAAACATAGAAATACAAGCGTAAAAATAATAATTAGGTACTTCAAACCTGAGTCAATACATATACATGGTATGGATAGTCCAGTGCAGAACCTCCTGTCTTCTGTCCTGACATAAAGTTTGAAAAGTGATGTTAAGACCCGACACGGTGTGCCACGAGTGATAAATAAGTGTTAGATCAAGTTGTATACCCAACACAAAATAGCTGCCGTGCTTTACAGCACCATCACCACCACCACCACCACCCAGAAGCCATCCTCTAGAAGCCATCATCCAGAAGCCATCATGGGTGGTAGACTGAACGAACAGGTGGAGATCCCTAAGGAAATTCCAGCCAACCCTGAACCTAAACTTGGCTAGAAAACTTCCCCCAAGTTCAGTTAATGTCGGCCACCAGGACATGCACACAGAAACTGTCCACATGAGAAAAGATTGAGGGGCAGACATAATTATGGGGCAGAAACTTGAGTTCTGGCAAGGGTTGGAGGGAAAATGTATGAAATACTGTAGTGACCAAGACAGTGGGAGGTGGGCTGGGCTGGGCTGGGCTGGGAAATATGCAGTGGGCCAGGATGCTACAAGAGAATGCAACCACATGACAACAGCAACACACAGAAAACAAGAAGGAAGGACACAGACACTTGAGTAGGTCAGGGAAATAGACTTACTTCATTTGCTTGACCACAGTACTTTTGCCAGACTCACCAGCACCTGAGAGGGAACACACAAAACAATGATTGAAAAATTAACTTGGAAAATTAACTTGGACCAACAAGGACCCCCCATATATGCACTCTGTATGTCTAGTTATCTCCCCCAACCTTTACCTCACAGTGAGTAACCAATTCTGTAAGCTATACTGTAGGATTAGAGGTTATTAACTGCCTCGCAGCAAAATATGGTCAGCAATTACTTCTTGAGGATTGCTCAAGTACTTACTGATAATGACAATTATATTGCTTAAATTAACACAATCATGAGATAATTTAATTAATTGCATTTTTCTTAATTTCCCTTTACTCAACAAATTATGTTAGAACATACACTCCATCTCTGCATAGTTATTATACAACTAGGCTTGCTTGTGCAGATAGTGATTTCTACAAATGTTACTCATAAAAAAAAAGGAAAAAAATGACAAGAAGAACTCTGAAAAACATAATGAATGAAATAAACTTAGACAACAGGAGATCACATTTAGCATTACTCCCATAATTGGATGTGTTTCAGCCTCCAGTTTCTGCTATTACCACAAGAAATGTAGAAAATTGCTTCACCATTTATCAGAATTAACGTGAACTTTCTAATTGTATGAGCTGGACACCTCTGGCTCATATGAGTGCACAACTGCTCAGGGTTCACACATGTGGTTGGGCTTCGTCATGCATTGACGGCCGAATAACAAACACCACCTAACACATAACCATCACTTCAATGAGAATAAAACAAGCTATTAAGCAAAATATATCTTTCTCTTTGGCAAGATTCCCTAAAGCTTCATTTCTGGACCTCCTACTGTAATCCACCTTAGTTCATTTAGGTTGTTATCAATTAGACTAATGCTGAGCCCTGTTGCAATCACTCTCATCTGGCAACATTTCCGATCAACAGTGACTACGCCTGTAGGCAGTATCAACACAATATTGATCAACTTCAACTATTGCGTAGAGATGATGCTGAACATCGTGCTCAACTATATGTGCATAAGATTATCAAACATTAACAGAACCAAGCACATAGTATGTAGCACAGGCTTACACAGGAGCACATGAAGAACAAGTATGACTTCTCAACTCAAACTGCTCTGTTTGTTTTAGGTTTGATGAACCCATTTTCCTATCAGGAACACATTTGCCACCCCCTGCTGCTGTTAGTCAGCTGATGGTCTGGCTTGATAGTGGAAACACACCAGTCAAACAAGTGTCATAATTAATTAATCAAAGAGGTTCCCACCCAATTCTGTCTGTGTAGGTGGTCAAGTGGTGTCCAATTACAGTCACCGACTGCTCTAATCACAACAAATCCACAAACAATTCACTTAATCAAGCAATCAAAAGAAACACTTTCAGTGTCATTCAAGTACTGATGAATCCAAAGAGGAGAGCTTTTAAGATAAGTGAATTGCACTAACTTCCAATACCATATCTATCAATAAGCTAATAATCATTTTTCTCATATAAAACAAACTTCTGCCAGAATAGTAACCTTATATGGTTATGAGGTAGTCCATGTGTGTTGTGTTCTCCATGGTGAGCCACAAACAAAGCTCTGAGATGGACTAGAAACCACTCCAGATGTTGCTAGATATCATGTGTAAATCTATCCATCCACTTAACTTCAATATTATTATTATTATTATTTGAGTTCTAATGATACCACCAGGGAAGTGGTAACAATTTTTTTTTCTTTTTTTCTTTTTTAACTGACTACAACAGATTGAAACCATATCCAATTTAGTTCAACACAAGGCTGAACACTGATACCCACACTCCCAAGTTGCCCATGCATTAGGAGATGACACATGTGGTTGTGTTGCCTAGTGATCTACATCTGGTTATAGTCTGCTGCAGATGGGCAATTAGGTTGTTGGCAATTAACACATGCAGCTGGTACAACTGCTCTGGGCACTCTTGTCTGAAGGGAAGACTTCCTAAACCTACTAACAAATTTGATTATAACTTCAGCTAACTGAGTGTGCATATGGGATGTGGATGTGATTTGCTTCACAGTAGCCCATGGCGACCACAAGTTACATAAGTCAACTCCGCTGCTAGAAAGCACTTTATTTAATGTTTATTCCATCCCTTCATAATGCGCTCGCTCTGGTAAAGATGGAATGGTAAAACATCAGAAATTCTTTTGTCCAGTGCAGCAGATAAACATTGCCTATTCGTCTGCTGGTGTTGACTTAAGTTTCATTTGGCTTCTTGTGACAAAGGGAAACAACAGTTTGCAACTTATTGTGAATAGGCTAAAAAAAAACTCAATGAATTCAATATACCCCAACACTGTTCAGTGTTTGCCCACCCTGCATAGTCACATTGTATCATGTGACAGTCCTTCAGGGTGGGTCCTGTTCTCCTGTGGGCCACAGCACTCAACAGCAACTTCCTGCAGTGGTCACATGCAACTGTAGGCAGCAGCACTGCATGCTCTGTGAAGAGCAATAATAAAACAACAACTGTCCACATGGTCTTCCTTGATCCTCTGCTCTGTGGGGGACATAGTTACATGTGCATTCTCAACCACACCCTTTGGTTTGGCTGGCTGTTCCTAGGTTTCACAAAATAGATTGATCCCATTGGCTATTAGCATGATATGACTGCATAGGCCATACACAGGCAGTAATAGTCATACCCAAGTCTAACGAGTGTGGCACTTCAGAAGCAAAAATGTTTGTTGTTGATGGATTCTGCGTACAGTCATCACAACTTAAGCAGAATACTTTCCTTAGGAAATACAAGCAAAAACTAAAACAACAAAAACATAATATTAGTTGGCTATTATAGTCGTACAAACAAATTTCGCATCAAATTTTATTTCAGTGAAATAATTTTGATGACACCAACTTCGTATTGCTGTTTGGAGGGACAACCCACCACCTTATCAAATGTGCTGATCATATGGCGTGTGGAAGTGTTTGCATACATGGCAAGTGAGAACTTCACACCTGAAGATGATGTTGTCCTCCATTAGCACAAGTTATGATAACCACTGGTCACGCACTTACACATGACGTGTAAATATGGACAGACACATCCCCACAAAGATTCAGTGAGGCAACTAAGAAGAGCTTCTGCTTGGAAGAAATGCGGATAACAATTTCTGCGTCTGCTTGGTTTTGAAAACCTGTTAGCTAATATTGTAGTGAAAGATTTAGGACACATGAGGGCTAGGGCACAATAGGGCAACAGCTAGTTAGTTAAGCTGTACTAGAAATTGCCAAACTGATGTATTATATCACACTAAACTAAATTTGTATTTGGGAAAAATTAACAATAAGTACAGATAAGAGGGAGTGGGGGTAAGTCCCTCTTGGCTTAGCCTGGTGCATCAAGTACGCTATTTTGTTCTGCATTGTTTGATCACTAACTGTGTTTCTTTCAAGATGCAGGAAGTCTGTAACAATGCAGGACATCCGTGATGTGATGGCCTTACTTCCTCTGAGGCAGACACAGCACAACTTGCAGTGGGTGCAAATGACAGGACACACTGTACACAGCACTAGCAGGAATCACTTTAACATGAACATGTTATTTCTGAAAAGTAGTCTATACCACAGCATTATGTGCAGCTGTAATGCTCTGAGAGCACTCAGAGTGCAGTCCTTGTGTTTGTGTGCCATTAAGTGGACACATTTGAAGTGCATATTGACTTTTGTCACTTTCACAGTTTCTTTCAGTACCAACAACTCTGGCTTGTGTCTGTGTGAGAGTGTGTGTCTGTGTCCATCATCCCACTCCATTAGACACTAGCACATCTTGTCCTTAAATGTCTACAGCTTTCTATCATTTTGGTTAGCTGCTCACAGTGGAAGTGGAGAGGGTGGAGGCCCATAAGACAGGGCACTACCACACTGAAGTGATCCAAGTGCTTGACAGAGCAGCTGTTGCTGCTCTCCACACCATTATCAGCTGATACAGAAGAATGAAAATTAGTTATTCTGTTGAAAATTTGTCAGCTGGGATCATAAAAGGGATTGGAAATGCTGTGGATTGCTATGAAGTTGTTTCTGCTGTATTTAATATGAGACATACTAGATATTTAAAGAGCATATCTACTTTTGGGGAATACTGTAGCCGTATGAAGTACTTCAGAATCTGTTATGACAACACACATTTAATCTCAGCAGATAACACAAAGTGTAAACGAGTGTGTATCTAACTTATGACTGTCAGATGGCTTGTGTGAAATATATGGTGGCTGTGTTGAGCTCCATGACAACACATTTAATAACCAAAGGAAACATGTAGCGTAAAGAGCATAAACTAGCCAAATGGCTGGTCAGACTCTAGGAGCTGAAGTTCATGGTGAACATGTGCTGAGCAACTATATCGCGCAAATAGTAAAAGAGATTTATTATCCAGACTCTTGACTATTGGCCTTACTGGCAAACACCCACAACACAAGGTGAGCAGGGTTTCCATCACATACTCAATCTGCTGAAGCAGAATCTATTGCAAGAATTACATGACACTCGCTCTTGCTGGCCAACATCCAGACAGTTGTTTTCATTCCTAGAACCAGACTAATGGAGATGATGACAACCATATGACCTTGTAAGCTTGAATCACAGTGTGTGAACTGGAGGTGGTGTACATATCTTCCTTCAAGGACTTGTGAGTTCCTGCTATTCCGGTGTCTTCCAATCTCAGTCCTTCCTGTTGAAGGCAACACAGTGTGGAGCCACTCACTTGTACATGCTAACTACTGGTCTCTGCACATCTGACCACTGATTTCCTCCTTGCAGAACATAGTTGTAGTCGTGTTTCTGCCTCGTTGTGACTGATTATAGACATGACATGTGGTGAGGGCCAAGAGTGACTGGTTAGGCTCGACTGAACAACTTCATACACCCTCACATTAATATAATGAATGTTCACATGCTATACACAAGGCAAGGTTGACTTTCATGGATTCACAGTCTCATCATTTTCTCCACCCCCGCCCCTCCACCCACATCCACTATAATCCATTGGGGAGCAGAATTTTGAGTTGGGGAGTTCATTACATTGATATGTTGAATGACCTATGATCATAGGACACCTACTAACTGTACAACTAGTTACTATTACACCCCTCCCACCCACCCACACACCCACCCACCCACCCACCCACAACAGTATTCAAATGTTCAACTTCCTTATTAGCAAAACAATAGCGGACAATTACTGTAGCACACACACAACCGCGCAATGAGAGTTGTAACCATATAAACGTAGGAACAAAACAATCACACATACAAACTTCAAGGATCTTCACAATTGCTGCAGGTTAGTAGTAAGAAGGAAAAAAATAAGTACACAGACCCTCACCATAGATGTCCTGGCTAGGCCAACTGCTGTGACTACAAGCAGAGAATAGTGAATTCTGGTGAATCCACACCCCAAAATAAAAATTACTGTATAAGGACAGCTTGTCATGGCTGCATGTATATCCTAGCCCTAGCCCCCCCCCCCCCAGGTTGAAGTCACTCACACACATTGGACAGTCAACTAGCACTTAATGGTTGCAAAATTTCAACAAAATATTCACTTGTGGTAAACCAAGCACTTCTAGATGCAGTGTGGTCCTGATCACATGCAGGATGGTCCTGATCACATGTAGGATGGTCCTGATCACATGATCAAAACACATTATCGGTCATGTAATATAATCAACCTCTACCCCATTTGTTTTGCAGATGCCTAAGTTGGCATTCTTTGCTATGGTATAAACTACTCATTTCTGCCATGAAGCACTAGCTGCCTGCCTGTCTGCCATGTGTTTGCCAAATATGCACCACATCCACTACCAACTCATTCACTGAACAATAATAGCTGATAGGAGCAAGGAACTACTTAGCTTCCTACACCGGCTAGATGCTTGGGCAGAGACTAATGGGTTACTGGCAGCAATAGGACAGGTCCTTGTAACAGGAAGAATATACAGAAGAGAATTGGACAAAGAGTGGAAGAAAGCAGTTGTTCTTGAGTTCAGGCGAGTTATATCAATGCAAAACACTTGAGGGTTGAAAGAGCACAAATTATCATCTACACTTTCCCTCCTTATTATGTACTTTGCCACTACAGCTGTAAGTGCAGCTCACCCTCCACCTACATGAGGTGAGAGAAGCAAATGGAAGTAAACTGGTGTTTCTAACACAGGCGATACAGGTTTGAAGCAAATATGGCTGCTCAAACATTACAATAGTGCAAGTGATTTTGTCTATTGGCCTCCCCCTCTCTCCCAAATGGAATTAAGATTTATCTACTTAAAAGAGCAACAGGCAAGTTCATGCTTATCATGTGCTGGGCATGACAAGAATGAGAGCAATCCTTGAAGCACTTGCAAAGAATAACAGACAGCTTTTCTTCTGACACATCTGGCCCTGAAACTCCATGACATCACAAAAGTGTTTGTTTTTTTAAATTTAATCAAAATTTAAGTGCATATTTTGATAAATATTTGTTTGTTAGTTATTCTTTCTCAAAGGAAAAGAGATGGGCCAAAAGTAGTCCAACTGCCCTCCATGGTTAGCAACAACAAAAAAGAGAATGAATGGAACAAACCAGAGGCCAGGGTCAAGAATATTTAGTGCCACTCTGTCGCCATTAATAGTTGTACTCAGATCAAGCAATGTTGCAATGTTGCTGTGAAGTAGATGACATTCTATTTATCGCACACCAATGATGTGAACCTGGGACGTGTGCAGGTGTTGCTGTCTGACAACATGCACAGAAGTTCCAAAGTTTAGCATCTACTTCCCAATTCCAAAGGTGTTGCCACAACAAGGACTTCCGGCTTGTGGCTGGACAATAAGAGGTGCTGTGAGGAACTTACTCTCTCATCAATTTGGGATCATTTATTGTGTTCTTATGAGTTGGGCAAGCCACAATATGCAACGAAAAGAGACTCTCGATTTTCTCCTCAGAGCATGGCTGCCAGAGAAATACAATGTAACGATACTAATGGATGTGGGAGCTGCAGTGTAGCCGTTTCACTGCAGTCATATTAATTCGGAAAAAAAAATATTTGTGTTGCCAAATGTAACTCTTCAGCAAACACCCTTCAATCCCTTAGCCTAAATATGCATGAACCCAATCAGAACTCATGTCGGCTCATTAGTCCTGAGTTTTGCCCTAACATCTGACCAATGGACAGTATGCTCACATAATTAGACCTCACCAGTGTGAGGTGAGCATGCTCAGTGGCCCTCAGAAACAAAGTATTACAGTAGAGTTTGTGGTGGTGGTATGTCCCAGTGTGCGGTGGGTGGGGATGGCCTACACTGAATGACCAGGTGCACATCTCAAGCTCTCTATAGCCACAATGAAATGGCTGCAAAGAGAAGCCTTTTATCAACTTACAACCCAAAACATAGCAGCCATTTAAATGCTTTGACAGATGGACAGAACAGTGAAAGAGAGAGAGAGCAGGCCATAGGGATTTCTTGCTCCTATCTGGACCACACTGACACTGTAGTGTGTGACCACATTGCATATGCATTGGGTCTCTTCTTGCACTCATGACAATAGCAGTACACACACAAGAACGAGTACAATAGCTAATCTAATCGTCGTGTTTGTGATGTGTGACCTTAAAAAGTATCTGTCCTATTTAGATTGCAAGTAAAGTTGTATGTGAGAACAAAGCAACAGTCAACCAATTGCATCAACTTTGATAATAACACCACCACAGATGATCAACAACCACATAATAATACGCGTATGAGAATTTCTTCTCTATTTGTTGACTTCAGCCTGACTATGTGTCAGTTTTCCAGGGCTCACCACGAGGAGGTAGTCAACATGAGCTGGGTGGACTGGTGTGGGAAGAAGTTGAAGTTTTCCTGTCATTGCTGGGTTTGAACTAACATTCCAGGAGTTGTTATTCCAAGAGCATAATTACTCAGCCACCACACACACCCAACAACCACATTAGAGTCAGGCATTCAAGGGTCACGTAAAAAAACATCTACAGCTAGGAAGTCATACTGACAGAGAATGTTGTAAATCAAGATCACATCAACACCATTCCTGAAAATCAATTGCACTTCAGTGCAACTATATGTAGCAATGGAATATAAAATTCATGTCCACGAACAAGATATTTGTGAAACATACACCCTTGAAAGGATGCCCCATACTTAATAAGTAGTATGTGCATGACGTTTCTAAAAAAAAAGTTCCACCAAGGGGGTACACCTTGAGATTCCTATCACCTGTGACTGAACACCAACACATCAATAATAATAATAATATTACAGCAAAGAGATCATTTAAAAGGTTTCTGCTGAAATCTCTACCATTACGTAACCAGTGGATTAAGTTGGCACAAACTTCTGTTCAATTATCTAACGGTAAAAAAAAAGAGAAAGAAATCATGGTCTTGCTCCAGCTATTCCCATTCCGATGGTTCTCTTGTGACTGGCTATCTTTAAGGGACTACTTTCCTTGGACTTCACTATAACCCTCTCCTCTCTAATTAGAAGGTAAACCATCAGGAATAAATTACCTTTCCCTTCTATGAATTTCCACCATACCAAACAATTTCACCATACCACTCCATATGCAGTAAAATGTAATCTGCAATGAAAAATAACCTCACGAAGAACTTAGGTGAGTTCTACTTTAACCAGCGGTTGTGGTCTGGCAGAGTGAGGAGAAACGACCATGCAAACCTACTGTGACTTGCAGTTGTATGATACCAACCAGAGCGTGATGCAGTACCTGATTAAGAGTACAGGAGTGCAAGATTATCAGAGCTGAGCAACCAATCCACAGAGAGCAGCACAGTGAGGTAGGCAGGTAGGCAGGTAGGCAGGCAGGCAGGCAGGTGTTAGACAAGCAATGCCCAAAGCTTCAATCAGTATGCATGAACCAACAGGAGCTACTTGTAACAATGACAGCATCGACTGTTGCTGGTACATGCTGACTTTTGAACAAGCACCCACCTACTCATCTGTTGTGTTGCGTAGTTCACAACAAAAGAGGACAATAATGTTCAATACACTCTAACCTCTGTACAAAGCTCTCTACCACAACAGCCAGCAGTAATGACATGCATTTGGACATGACTATCCATAATATCATATATTTGTAGAATTTGAAAGGATCACAGTGATACACTTAAATAGTTAATTAGACAATTTAATAGAACCAACAGAAAGCAATAAGTTTAAGAATGAAAAATGATGGAATGCCATAAGTTTGACAATTAGCCAACGGTATAACAGAAGCAACTTCAAATAAGATGAGATATCAAACTTCACTTGATGCAACTACTTGGGGTGAAGTGATATCTTTCAGGAATATCTGTCATTCTGCGTCAGAATCACAGAGACAGAGAGCAACTGCCCATTGTGACCATGCCCACGCAACACATGGCCACAAGCAGAGAGAGCAGTGATGTGATATGGCAATATTGCTTACATTCAAGCATGTTCCTCTTTAGCAGTGGAGTGTTTATGATGTGGACTACGTCTGTTAGTGTGTCAGAGATGTGTGTGTGCATGTGTGTGTGTGCATACGTGTGTGTGTGCGTGCGCGCGCGTGTGTGTGTGTGCATGTGTGTGTGTGTGTACGTGTGTGTGTGTGTGCGTGTGTGTGTGTGTGCATGTGTGAGTGTGTGTGTGCGTACGTGTGTGTGTGTGTGTGTGCGTGTGTGTGCGTACGTGTGTTTGTGTGTGTGCGTGTGCAGTCAGTGCTGAGAATGGACATGTGAGGAAAAGTTATCCAAGTTCGGAAGAACAATGAATGCAACCAATTAGTGGTTATGCTAATGGATATGGATTGTAACTATCGTTAGCTGGAATGTAAGTTCACTAATCTGTACCTACTATACAAACTAGAACACAAAATGTTTTACTGGTTATTATGTCTCATAGAACATGCAAAATCAGTATCAATTGCAACTGTTGAAAACAAAGAAACGGCAACAAATGTGTGCATGCATGAAAAATGTGTGTGTCCATCTCTCAGCCTATGTACACTTGTTAAATGTTATTTTTTATATATCCACAAAATAGTGAAACATATCTTGAACAAAATGTATATATGAATTAAAGCCATGATAAAGCTGAAAATACACTCTCTCAATGACATTTGCAAAACAATATAGAAAACCATTAGCATTCATAATCTAATAAGCCAGGTCAGCTTGCTAAGTTTTCTTTTCTTTATATCATTGACTCAGACAATTATAAACTATAACCTGTTCATTATAACCTGTTCATTATTACCTGTTCATTATAACCTGTTCATTATAACCTGTTCATTATTACCTGTTCATTATTACCTGTTCATTATAACCTGTTCATTATAACCTGTTCATTATAACCTGTTCATTATAACTTGTTCATTATAACCTGTTCATTATTGAACAAGTTTGTATATAATTCTCATAACTTGCAGCAGTTACAGTATCAAGCCATTTGTGTTGTGCCAACATTGAACATTCACAGTTTCATATTACCATGTAATTGGTGCACACACTGCACATCACATACCTAAAAACACCCTCAATAGCATTTGTGTGGATTAAACAAAAATATATAGCCCAAGCACATTCAAACACTTAATGGCTTTAACATCAATTAAGCAGCAATCACTGGCCCTTGTATTCTGGAAAAAAAAAAAAAAAAAAAAAAAAATTTCAATGCATTTGTAAGCATTAGAAAAGGAGAAAGAAAGAGATAAACTGTCCAGAGTGCTCTGAGCAAATAAGAACAATGAAAATCATTAGTGATCTCTTCCCAACACTAACTGCAAAGATTTACAAGAAATACAAGCTGCCAAGAAAATATTTAAAAAAGAAACAGAAAAAATAATTAACCCCCTTCCACCCCTACCCCCCCCCCCCAAAAAAAAACACACACACACAACCAAACAAATAAAGATCACAAGAGCAATAAAGATTGAAAAACCTCTAGCTATATAGTAGGTGTGAATCTTAACCAACCAGCTCATGAAAGATACAAGCTCAATCAGGCTCCATCATTTAATATATATTTTTTTATTGCAACGCTACATTAGTGATTATAATAAACCGCAAGGTGTCTTTAACATACCGAGTAGGAGAAGCTTGATTTCTTTAGCATTTTTATCTCCATCTTTCCTGAGCATATGATCGATCTCGTTAGAACGGACTTCGTCCGCACTCAACGTACAACCCATCTTTTCCCCGCCTTTCTCCTCGGCTTAGTGTAGAAGGTAGTCGCAATAATGCAGACGAATTGCCCTGGGGTAAAGAACCCACAAAGAGTAGTCCCGCACCTGATCTGACAAGGTCTATGGACAGTGGAGAATCCGCGATTCAGTTGGGTGTTGGGTGTTGGGTGTGGCGTCTTTCACTCGTACATTCCAGAGACCCTAATTAGAGTGGGGAATCAGCACCCGCCCAAAAAGCGTGGTCAGAAAGCGTGGGAAGAGAAACCATTTGTTTTCAATGCACAATTATAGGATTATGTAAATGTGAAACAATGGCAGAACCAATACTCCGTGTAGAGCCCCAGAGATGGGGGGGAAATTGGGTACAGGATGAGCCACCTTTCTGTTCTTCCCTCTGGAATTCATGGGTACTTTACCTTGAATACTAGGCTGATTGCCAATCAATCAGCATATGCACCTCTACTTTTGGTTACACTGGTCACATATTAACCCACCATAACCAACCATAGTTCAGCTTCAACTTGGTCACATGATATTGCCTGCCACCTGTGTGTTATTTCTTCAGGATAATTGTAGAGCCTCTTCTTTGAATGTATTAAAATGTTCTTTCTTTCCATACCCCCCCCCCCCCCCCTCCCACCCTTTACTTTTCCATATGTCTCATCCACTGTAAATCTTCAATCATTCTTCCTGGCTACTTGAGAGTGACTAGTAGACCATCAGTACCTTGTTGCAGGTCAGGAGCAAGTGAATATGGTAGCATCTGCAATGCTCATGATATAGGTATAAATTGATTAAAGTTGGTGATATTATTTGGTCCAATCTGATTTGAAAAGTTTGAGTAGCCACATTGGTTTGCTGTATTGAGTAGCCACATTGGTTTGCTGTGTACACTTTCAGGTGAAATATCTACCTCCCTCCCTGCTCCTATTTATGTCCTTACCATGCACAATTCCATTGAGATCCTTGGCTGTGCATAATGGCTACACTGACAAACACTGTGTTCTGTATACAAGATAAACCATCAGTACAGTGTCCCACAGGGATAGCCTTCACAGAGAGGTCTATGCCTCAACCTTCAAATAAAAAAATTATTCAATGCAATGTATAAACACTAGTACTAATTAAACAAAACCATTGATCAGGTATATGAAATAGAATTTCGATAATCTAGACCAAAAAAGAAGGGGCAAAAACAAGAAAAAAGAAAGTGGGAAAGAAAATAAAGAAAGAAAAACTCGTCAAAACAACAGAATAAATTTAATGATATTTTCAGGCTAAAATGAAATTAATTAAAAAAATTCCTTGTTAACTTCAGCATTTGAGATAATTTTGAATTATTTCTTCCAGCCACAATACTCTCATTTTGATCAGTCCTATCACACTATTTAAAAGGAATACTGAGTTCGGTCAGTAAACTCTTGAGATTCTCTGTGAATATCAACTGCTCTCTTCTAGTTGGGACATCACGGACATTGTCATCCTCGATAGTGTCAAGTGGACACAAAATTACAACAATACAGTCTCGTGATTTATAGTGTTGGAGACATGATTTCCCTACTGATTCTTCTGCCAGCTTCAAGGCAGCTTCATGGCTGATGTGGAATTCCACAAAAGCAAGTGGATCAGGTCCTCTGTCAACTATGACCGACTCTTCATCAGTTACATGGGATTCCACACAATTTTGTCGTTCGAATATTTGATATTGAAATTGTAGGAATTTTCCATTACTGATATCGCTCTGGTATGAAAGCAGTTCAGTTCTGGATATGCCATTCTCTGAAATAATAACTTTGGCAACTTCCTCATTGTACCAATATTCAGGGTGCCTTTTATGCCAGTCCTTTGCAAGCATTGTCTTTCCTATTGAACTGGCTCCACTCAAAATGACCACACATCTGCAACATAAGACAATAAAACTTGGTTATGTGTACAGTTTACTCCAACAAATATAAATTCACAAATGAGCATGTATAATCCTGACATGATATGCATGATAGTTGTCGGGTTCCAAAATACCCCCAAAACATGTTGGGCTTCATTCTCTTGTGATCTTGTCAGTACTGGCCTAAAGTGATTAGTAATAGTATTTGTTGGTCTTGTGGTTATGAATGTGGGTGTACAGAACTGTGTGGTTGCTGAATGTGGCAAAACAATTCTCTTGGTACCGCCAGTGATGTAAGTACCCATTGACCAAACACGCTTAAAAATAATTTGCCTATTATTCTATTTCCAAATGCTAATAAGTTCCACCCATTAATCTAAAAAAAATTACCTATTATTTTACAAAAAAAATTGCCTATTATTTTTATTTTCAGACATTATTCCTAACATTATTCTCAGCATAGAAGTAGATTCACAGTGATTCACTCATCACATGTTCATTAGTCAACAGTTTAACATAATATGTGCCTACTACCTATTATTCTAAAATATTCACATATCCTATTATGATTGAACTAATTTAGTCAGTCTGTCTGTCTCTCTGTCTGTCTGTCTGTCTGTCTGTCTGTCTGTCTGTCTGTCTGTCTGTCTGTCTGTCTGTCTGTCTGTCTGTCTGTCTGTCTGTCTGTCATCCTTGCTTCTCCCTTAATTTTGGGAGCATTGTCTCCAAACTTTCAGAGGACATTCAGTGAACTAGGGAGGGTGTCAATGAGGGTTGTTTTTTTTTTTGTTGCCATTTTTGTTAGAATTGGAACAATGGCAGATACAAGGGGTTTGTGGGATCGGACATCATCCCTGGACATGTTGGGGAAAATCTATCTCCTCTAAGACATGTCCTCTCTTAAGACATGCCTCATGTAAGACACATCCTCCTGTAAGACATGTACTCCCTTAAGACATGCCTCCAGTAACATGTGTCCTCCTGCAAGACATCCTCCTATATGACATGTCCTCGTGTAAGACACATCCTCCTGTAAGACATGTCCTCCCATGAGGAAGGTGCTTTCGTAAGATCTGCCCTCCCATAAGACATGTCCTCTGTAAGACATTTTGTGACCTAGTTATTCCAATTATGCTAGACTGCACCAATTATTCCAAAAGCAATATCAGCATATTTTGGGCAATGGCTAGATGTAAGTTAATTAAAACAATTTTAAATCAATAAAACCATCAGAATAAGAAGTTCTAACTGATTGCCTTACTAGTACATTCAAAACTCACTCACTTTGGGAAGCATGGGACCAGTTTACTGTGTGTAATGGAAACATTCCACATTTTTATCCAAAATTAATCATTTATATTCAGTTGGGTACCTCTAAGTTCTACTTTATTAAACCTGGCACCACAACCAGTTACATACTTGAAGATATTGCTAATCTATTGTCAGCACCAACAGAAAGCTAATATTAGGTGTGAACTGTTAAGCTGTGTTTCATACATGTCAACTCCATGTGGGTCAACTCAGTAAGGTAAATACAGAGGATGTCACTCACCATAAGGAATGTTAAATAGTCAAGTTTTGTCTGTTCTCTTCCAAAGAGGTTAGTATGTTTTGTTTTTTGATATATTAATTTCTTTAATTTCTCTATTATAGAAAGTGGTAAGTGTGCCTTTTATAATTGAATATAATATAAGAAATAGTACTGTAAGTAAAAAAGATAAATAGTAAAAGAAAGTGAAACATGAACTCTTACAACAAATCTTTCTATACTTTGAAATTTGGCATGTCTGTCTGTTTGCCTGTCTGTCACAATGTCTGTCACAATGTCTGTCACAATGTCTGTCACAATGTCTGTCACAATGTCTGTCTGTCTGTCTGTCTGTCTGTCTGTCTGTCTGTCTGTCTGTCTGTCTGTCTGTCTGTCTGTCTGTCTGTCTGTCTGTCTGTCTGTCTGTCTGTCTGTCTGTCTGTCCATCTGCCTATTGGCTATTTCCTTCCAGATGCCTGGATTGATTGTCCTGAAATTTTCACAGGTTGCTTACAGGACAACTGGCTCCATTTAAGTAAGATATGGTTAGGGCTAGGGCATAGATCCATTAAATAAACTTTCTGTTCATGAGTAACCACCCACTTAGTTGCAACAACAAACTTGTGTTTCCACACAGTAAACAATTAGTTAAATCCATTCTTGACCAAACATGTGGATGTATCCAACACCCCCGCCACCAACCATTCCATGTGTTCCTAGACTTGTGTGTCTCAGGTAATTATTATGTGATAGTTCATGCGTGTAATTTGATCCCATTAAAAAGGACGTCTATAGAGGAAGTTATGCTTACAAACTACACAAGAATTCAAAAGGACACTAATTACTAGAGATGCATCATAATATTTACTTTGGAAGTGGGGCAAGCCTTCCATATCCCCTCCCCTCCCCTCCTCTCCTATGCATAATGGGTACTCTTCCAGTGACTATAACTTCCGATTTGTCTGTCTATATGTGCATCCCCTAACTCCCCCAAACAGATAGAGGGATCTTGGTTTTGTCATAGCTACACCCACAGACCCACATGTGGTTGTGACCTTGGGTGCGGTTTGGTTATAACATACACCTACTGGAAGCAGTCTTCAGTGCCAAGCAAGAATGGCACTTTCGCAGAAAATGGTAAGAGAATAGATGTTACACTTCAATGATTTATTGGAGTTCGCTGTGTAAAAGTCAGGTACTCTACTGCATGTAAGATGTCCCTTCCATAATTTAAAATGGATACACATATTATAGTACTGCATGAAATCTTTTCATCCGTAAATGGTTTTAGCAACTTATCAAAATTGGTAAAGGGTATTCAATTTGTGGTCCATAGTGGACAACGTTGCCTATTTTTTCCCCCTCTCAGGGTTGGATGAGTTGATGGGCAGGTGACCTCACAATTAGCAACACCACCAGTGGAAAAAAAAAAGAAGGGAAAACAAAATATTAAAAGGAACACCACCACATCCAACAGAAGAGAACGAGAAGCCTTTCTGGTTCAGCATAATTACTTTTGACCACATGGCTTTCCATAACTCTCCTGAGTCCCCAACTCCAGCTGCCCTTGCATACCTAACACCACACAAGTATCTGTACTATAAAGTGGGGAATAATCTGTTTGTCCGTGTGTCCACGATTCATGCTTGAACAGTTGAAGTTAAAGTTCACTTAACCCATATATATATATTTAGAATCAGTATCACCAGGGGAACATCATGGGCATGTCTACATGGCCACACCCTTCTATATTCAATAAAAAGCCAAAAATGGTACTCTTTCCAGAAATAAGAATGGATCTAGACCCATAAACCCATATTTAGAATCCGTGTTTCCCGGGGAACGTCATAAACATATCTATATGACCACACCCCTTTCAAAAAAAGAAGGTAGATTTGCCAAAAAATGAATGGAGCTACAGGCCTAAAATTTTGGCATACAGACTCAACTTGACTCTACAAATAATATTGGGTGGCTCCCATCAGTGTCACTAGGGGAATGCCATAAGCATATCTATATGGCCACACCCTTCTCTATTTTAAAAAAAAGCCTAAAATGGTAGTTGCCAGAAAAAAAGAATGGTGCTATACCCACAAACCCATATATATATATATAGAATCAGTGTCACAAGGAGAACATCATAGGTATATCTATATGGCCGCACCCCTTTATGTATTTTTTTTTAATGCCTAAAATGGTACCCTTTGCCAGAAAAAAAAAATTGAGCTACAGGCCTAAAACTTCGGCATCCAGACACAACTTGACTCTGGGAGCATGGGGTGGGTCCCATCTGGCCACACCTCTTTCTTTTTCAGTGTAAGGCTAGAAAAGTCCCAAAAAGGTACTTCAAAAATTTTTTTGACATAATCACATGTCCACTTATGTATTAAAAGTCTACATCATATGGCTTCAAAGCAGACAATTTGTGACTATAGCCCACCAAAGAAAAACCACCAGTAGGGCGGGATTTTGCTAGTACAGACAAATGCACAAATGCAGCCCTCTTGTGTAAGCTGACCACACTGACTCCTATGTACACTAGAGCAAGAGAGCCAAGTGTCTGAGAGTAGTTAACTAATGAACAAAAAAGAAATCTCAAATTATAGTAAGTTTGCTTTGTTGTCTCCGTGTAGGACAGTTTCTTTGCTGTAATACACTCTATGTGAGGTCAGCATAACTATGTCCAAATGCCTTTCTTTTTTTCCTTTTTTTTTTTTTTTTTTTTTTTTCCCTCTCCCCCCCCCCCCCCCCCCCTCCCAGGAGTCTGAGAGCCAACAAACAATCTAACAAATCTCAAATTATAGTAAGATGTCTTTGTTGCCTCTGTTCGTAGGACAAACAGGTACTTTTGCTAGACATTTAAACTAGCCAAGCATATGCATTCTACTACTACTATTTTGACTAATAAATTTGTTAACAATATGGCACAAATTTCAGAATACAATCTTAGGAAGAATCTACAGCTGTGAGCCAACTGCACCAACAAAGGCCAGTGTGAACCATAGAACAACGGAGATGGTATGTGTCTCTGTTTGAGGTTTTTGATTATATTGTGACAGCAATCAAAGAGTCACTTCAGCAGAGAGGGTAATAAATGCTTAATAAGCTGGAAACACAGGATTGAAACTTGGCTTCGTTCAAAGACACATCAAGCTCTACTGAATTGGTGCATGACCTTTCATGTGCACACAATGAAAACTGACTTCCTTCCCATTGCACAAAATGAAAATTGATTCCTTCACCATGTAAATCAATATGAAGTTAAGCAGAAAATATTCCTGCAATTATAAATTTTTTTTTTTAATTTTTAAATTTTATGTGTCAGCAGGTTGAGTTTTGAGTTTAAGTTTTATATTAAAAAAAAAAAGGAAGAAAAAATTATGTTTTAACTTGGTGTTTCCGTTGATCATCCCACCACTGAGTTAGCCAGTTAGTGATAATCTTGGAGATGGATTCCCATCGTTATGAGCATGGGAATGTTTTTTCTTTAATGGATGTAAACCTCGAGGTTAGCAATTTTCCAGCTTATGCTTTTTCAAATGTCCGTGGGTGACCACTAAAAAAAGAAGAGGAAAACAGTTGTATAAGCATTGAGGTTCAGAGTACATTTTTTCCTTTTCCCTAGAGAAGCACATACTACCAAAATTCATTATTTGCTTGTTTTGTCTGTTAGTTCGCTATCTCCTCCCAGACATTGGGTTTACTGGTCTCAAATATACAGGGATTGATGGGGGACACCCGAAGATGGTTTTAGGTGAATTTTTTGGAGTAAAACCATGTTCATAGGGTTTTTTTTAATTTTTTTAAATTATTATTATTATTTTTTTTAATTCCTTGGGAGTGTGGCTAAATTTCTTACATATGCAATCATCTATGCAGTGGACAGTTCAAACAGAGGGCTTGGATTCCATTTCAGAAAATTATTCATCAGCCTCAATTTTATATATATGTAATCATCTATCTGGTGGACAGTTTGAACAGAGGCCATGGATTCCATTTCAGAAAATTATTTATCATGACAGTGGACATGGGATACAGCCAAGAAAGCTATAAGAACATTGAAATGAAGGCTCAAATTACAGGAGTTGCTGGTTGATTTCTTCTTCGGAATTAAACTTGGCGTAAATACTTTTCAATGGTTAACAATTTCTCTATAGCACTTCAAAAAGGAACTACATCTACATGTGAAGATCAGACTGTTGTGAAAACATGTTCAAGCCATTAAATCTGAAAGATCTGATCTGGATTTTGATCTCATATGGGAATACATATCGTAGATATCAGAAATCAATAGGTTTATTTCAATGCTTGAACATTGTAAAAATCTTACAAGAGGATTTCAAGTAGGTGATGCTCCGACTATGTTACTGTTCAAGATCAGTATTGAATGAAATATTTTGAGGTTTCTAATTGCATAGTAACAACAATTTAAGAGAAGCTTCAGCAGATGGGGTATCAAATACAGCTGGAAACTCATTTGATAAAGAAAGATGTTAGTGATGAAGCCTTTACCGAAGTGGTTATATTTTATGGAGTGACCTTAATACTGAGTCTTAAAATCCAACTAACCTCACTTCATATTAATCCAGAGATTGAAAATAATTTGACAATATTCCCATATCTCAAGTTTAGGTGAGGTTGAAAAAAAAATCATTAAAAGTCATTTAGGCTGCTAATTTGATACTAGTACTGCTAGTAACTGATGCTGTCAGGGGAGATGCTTCAGTTATGCTGGATTAAAACTTGGCATCGTTCAAAGACAAATGAAGCTCTGCTAAACTGATACATGACCCTTTATGTGCACAAGATGAGAACTGACTTCCTCCCCACTGCACAAGATGGAAACTTGACTCTCTCCCCACTGCACACATTGATACTGATGCAAATGAATGATTTTTTTTCAGTTACCTTATCTACATCAGTGATATACTAAAATAAGCAAATGAACTCAAGATGTGGACATGAAATTCAGCATTTTTTCATGGGATGAGTTTGTTATATATATATATATATATATATATATATATATATTGGAAATATTAGCACCTCTCACACAGGATATGATATGGCAGCTACAAGCAATTCCTGAGTCACTTATTACTCATCCACAGCTATACCATATCTGGGAGGTCAGCTATAGTACCTACAACTTATCCCAGATGAAATTATTTCATGACTACAGCTAAGGCAGCCACAAGTGATCCCTGGGGATCAGTTATTGGGTGGGGGGAAAGAAAGTTGCATGACAGGACAATTCTAATAGAGTAGTGCCAAATTATAGTAAGATTTTAAATGAATTGGTTATAGTCACAGGTGACTGTAGCCCCACCTCATGATCTTGGTCGTCCTCAGTGTCTTGTAGCTATTGAGCCTGTTCTGAAAATTCTAGGAGTACAAGAGCTGCTGTATCCAGGTGTGTCATCTGAAGATCAGCAAAAATTCCAGGACCACCTTGTGTAAGTTATAATTTATTCTTGTCTGGCCAATGAGTGATAGGCTCTGATCAGTACTTTATGGACATCAAATTTTAAATCTCATTTTGATAGGTGTGTGTGTGTGTGTGTGTGTGTGTGTGTGTGTGTGTGTGTGTGTGTGTGTGTGTGTGTGTGTGTAGCTTGTGTTGTGTGTGTGTGCTCGAGCTTGTGTGGCGTGTGTGCGCGCGCAAGTGTGGTGTGTGTATGAGGGTAAAGACTAGCCAAGCTGCAGAAAATATTTTGATCAAACTTGGCAGATATGATCTTTGGTTGGGGTGGGGGGGAATGGTTTTATACTGGACTTGGCCATATCCCTATTTTTAAACATAACAGACAAAGAGCCAAAAACTGCCCTTTTGATCCTTTATCTTTTTTTAAAGGAAGAAAGTGTGAGGTGCTTACACGCCAGTGTTTCTAAGTTACCTATAATCCAACAATTTGTGGGGTAATTCAGAACAAATCTAAAATATATATGTATACACGCGTGAGTGTGCGTGCATGCATATGCTTATGTGAACATTACGAGTGTATGCAATATGTATTTGTGTGTATCTAACAATAGTATGTTGTATTTTCATCTGTGTATGACCCTGAACTTCTGTACCTAAACCTCCTCATCTGCACTTGCACCTCTGCAACTGTACCTGAACCTCCCCACCCCTCATCTTTGTGTTGCTTTTTTCTGTGCTTTTTTTTTTGTTGTAGTGATAATCTATCATAGGACTCAGCCAATCCTTCCTGAAGACTTTTCCATTATTAATTACTTCATCAAATTCTTTTCATATTATTGCTTCATATTATATCATATTACCAGACATACCCAGTGTTGCCTGGGTTTGTTTTGTTGTTGTTTTTTGCCTTAGAATGGTACGATATGAAGGGTGTATGCAAGCACGCACACACGCACCTGCACCTCTACCAGCACCTCTACACTTGCACCAACACCTCCTCACCTACACCTCTATACCTGCACCTCTATACCTGCACCTCCCCACCTACACCTCACCTACACCTCTACATCTGTAAATATGCACCTACACCTCTACACTTGCACCTCTACACCTGCACCTCTACAGCTGCACCTCTACACCTACGAATCTACACATGCACCTCTACACCTGCAATTCGATACCTGCACTTATACACCTGCACCTACACCTCACCTCTACATTTGCACATCTACACCTGTACCTCTACACCTGTGCATCCACACCTGCACATCTACATATGCACATCTACATATGTACCTCTACACCTACACCTCCTCACTTACACCTCTACATCTGCAGCTCTACACCGCACCTCTACACCTACACATCGACACTTGCACCTCTACACCTGCACCTCTACATCTCACCTTAACACCTGCACCTATACGCCTGCACCTCTACACCTACGAATCTACACCTGCACCTCTACACCTGCAACTCTATACCTGCATTTATACACCTGCACGTACACCTCTACATTTGCACATCTACACCTGCATATCTACACCTGCACATCTACACCTGCACATCTACACCTGCACATCTACACCTGCACATCTACACCTCACCTCTACACCTGCAACTCCTCACCTATACCTCCACACCTGCACCTCTACACCTACAAATCTACACCTGCACCTCTACACTTACAGTTCTCATGTGGATTACAAGTCTTGAGTTGAGATGTTTATGTTTTTGTTTTTTTTAAATTTATCTCTGCATCTGATTCTCTTAATGAACAAAGGTGTAATTTGTGCATTATGACAGATTATTGTAATAACTCTAACTTGTTTATTCTTGTGTGCACACCTACATTCACACCTTACCTTATATATGATGTCATTCCTTTGTTCATTTTTTCCTCACCATTATCTTGCTTGAACTACACATACATTCACGTGTTGTGTATCATATTTTGTTGCTTACCATATTGCCAATTTTGAGTTTTATGCTGTCTTGAAATTTTCAATGAAAACATTTTAAGTTACTAATTGAGTATCCTATATACTCGAACTTGGATTGTAAATAACTCAATTTTTTTAAAAAGAGAGAAAAAGATACGCTCCTATCCACAATGATATATGAAGGAGGTAACAAATGCACACTACTTAAGCAGGGGAAGATCTAATTCTAGTATATGAAGGGAGTGTATTACAATATGACCAGTTCTCATTCTACTTGATGAAGTCATGTGGGGAAGGGAAGGGAAGGGAAGGGAAGGGAAGGGAAGGGAAGGGAAGGGAAGGGAAGGGGTGGGCAACAGGGCAAGTAGTTGACAACTCTTTTACTGAAATGACATTTAAACTGTTAAGAGACAGGAATGTAGTTGGAGTTTTCAAGACTTAATTAGTTCTTTATTCCTATTATGTTGATCTAACCTTAGTTGTTTAGATTAATCTCTTCTCTTTTTGAAAGATAATAAATTAGTAAAAATTAGAAAGAGGAGAGAGAAAAAAAAGATTTTTAATAGAACCAACTGTCTAACAAAATGTATTTTTAAAATTTTTTTCATAAATATGATGACATGAATGTGTTAATCTATGCACTGGTAGTCATAAAATGCCTAACAATGCAATGATGGCAGTAGTGATTCCGTGTCACCTCCTCTGCATGCACACACAACAGAAGCTGGAGGACCACAGAGTAAATATATTTTTAGAGATGCTGTGTGATAGATGTGAGGTGGGACCATAAATGGAAACCAAAAAAGGGAGAGTTAAATAGCAGGAATGTGCTGTCATGTTCATCAATAATGACTCAATGAGGAGGATGTAGATGAGGGTAATATTAGCTGTTGCAGGGGTGTAGATATATTTTAAAAGTTGGTGAGCTGACATTGAATGGGTCCAAAATCTGGAGGTACTCTATTAATATGTAAATATTCACCCCTTATATCTTCAATTTTTTAATATGCCAGGGGAAGGGGGAAAATTTAATTTTTTAATATACAAAATAATGTATATACATATACAAATATATATCTCCTATATATATATATATATAAAAGGAGATGTCTGTCTGTCTGTCTGTCTGTCTGTCTGTCTGTCTGTCTGTCTGTCTGTCTGTCTGTCTGTCTGTCTGTCTGTCTGTCTGTCTGTCTGTCTGTCTGTCTGTACCACCATTTTGGCCAAACCTGTGGGTGGATTTCTCTGAAATTGGCATGATGATAGGTTTTGACCCAACTTAAAACATGGGCTAAAAAGTTCTGAAAGTGGTTGCCATGGTAACAAGAAAAAGCCAACCAAAAAAATTGGTATTTTTGCAAGAAAAGCCCTTGGAACTACAAACTGAAAATTTGGTATGTGTATGTCACAGGAAGCAACCCCTGATGGCTACTCCTGTTCCACTTGAACCCTTGGTTGCTGCCACCTGGTAGTCTAGGACTACCACTCTTGATACTGTACTCACAAAACAAAACAGTCTTCTCTTACAATCTCAAACAAGCTGCTGCTCAGCCAACCTCAAAACATCACATGGCTGACCAACTATTACATCACACATTCAATTAAAGCAGTTCATTGTTCAGTAACTTTGCCACAGAGACTTGCTCCTGTGACAGTATATACAACTTCACTCTCAGAGTAACATTAGCTTGGTCCCACTTGGCCACACCTCCTACTTTCCCTGTGTAAGGCTAAATATTTTAAAAATGGTATTTCAGCCATAACACTTGAACCAAGGGAGTTAGACCAATGAACCAATATATATATATATATAAATGTGGAATGAATATAAGCTGGGGAATGTTTCAAGTACATGGAAATGACCACACCCATTTTTGTTTTCATTTTTAGTGTCAAAAATGGTACTTTGGCCAGCAAACCCTTGGAGCAACAGAGTTAATAAATGGTATGAATACACAATTTGACTTTGGGGATAACATGGGCGGAATCCCTCCTGGCTACACCTCTTTTCCCATTGATGTGTATAGTGAAAAGTGACAAAAATAGAACTTCTGGATAACGTTTGGACCAAAGGGGTTAGATCTACAAATACACTTTAATATATATATATTTGGTTTGTAAGTATGTGTGTCTAGGCATCACAGCTAAACACTTAGACAAAAAAGGCTGAAATTCGGCATGTACTCTCCAAGGACCCTGGTGAACATTATTAAACACATGTGGGCATGGTAATGGGTGTAATAACCACACCCACAGGAAATTATTTTGTCTGAAAAAAGTTGATCAGAGACCAATCAGGCAAAAATTTGGGTGTGGTCTCCAAGTACCAGGGAAAGCATTATATTCAGATATGAGTGTGGTATGCCCTTTGCCACACCCACTGGAGGTTGTTTTGGCTATTAAAAGCTAATCAAACGACCAACCAGACTTAAAATTGGAATGAGATTTCTAAACAACTGGGTGAGCATTATTAATCACGTATGTGTGTATCAATGGGCGTGGTTTGGTCATTACCACACCCATAGGACATAATTATACCTGCCAAAAACTCATATATGGATTAATCGGACTGAAATTGGGCATATGGAGTCCAAGTAACTGGTGAGCATTATTAACTGCATGTGGGTGTGGCAATGTGTGTGGTTTGATATTAGCCACACACACAGGAAGTTATTTTGGCTGCCAAAAGCTAATTAAAGGGCCAACCAGGCAGATTTTTGAGTGGCATCTATGAGGTTTCATGTTGACATTGCCCGGCCAATATAGGCTAAAATCCAGTAGTTGAACATGTCTTGCCAGTAAGAAAGGTGATGGTGGAGAAGATGTATTATTAAGAGAGAAGTGGCCAAAATATCTTTCTTTCTTTTTTTTTTTTGGCTTTTTCTCGTTACCATGGTAACAATTTTGTGAAATTTTTAGCCCATTTTTAAGTTGGGTCAAAACCTATCATCATGCTGAGTTTCAGAGAAATCCACTCACCGGTTTGGCCGGAATGATGGTACAAACATACAGACGGACCGACAGACAGACAGACAAATTCTGTATTTTCCCAGACATGCCACCTGGCATAAAACCATGTCAGGATGGTGAAGATATATTATTAAGAGAGAAGTGGCTAAAATACCTTTTTTGGCTTTTCCTCATTACCATGGTAACCATTTTGAGAAATTTTTAGCCCATGTTTTAAGTTGGGTCAAAACCTATCATCACGCCGAGTTTCAGAGAAATCCACCTACCAGTTTGGCTGGAATGATAGTACAAACATACAGACAGACCGACAGACAAACAGACAGACAAACAGACAGACAGACAAATTCTGTATTTTCCCAAACATGCCACCTGCCATAAAACCATCTCAGGGTGGGTCTCCTCCATCACTAAAAGTTTGGTCAAAATCTAACAGAGGGATTTTGAGAAACAGACGAACATAGTTACATAGTTAGTTACATAGTTACATAGGTAGCTCTTCTAATATATATATATAGTAGTTCGTTTATATCCTTTTCCCCTCTAAATTGTGTGGTTAAGTGTCTTGATTTTCAAGTCCAAGTAGCAATTATCTGGTAAGAATTTTATTATAATGGTTGATGAAACAACTGATTAAAGCAATACAGAACAGATTGCCTTATGTTTACGTTATGTGGACAACAACTTTGAAGTTCATGAAGAATATATTGGTGTATGCATAGTCTTGATTCTACATCAGTTGACTCCATTTTTGTTACCATAAAGGATATTTCATTGAGTTTGAATCTAGCAATTGAAAAATGCAGGGGACAATGCTGTGATGGTACCTGCTGTATGTCATAATAAAAGTTTGGTGTAGCTGTCAAAAAATGGGAGCATTGTGCACAAAGAAAACACACATTGTTTTGGAAATTCCTTGAACCTGGTAGCTCAAGACTCCATCAAACACATAAATATCATGATAAATACACTGGACACTAATAACAAACACAAAAAAAAAATCTCCTAAAAGAGAACTAATCTTCAAAAACTTCATGGATACCATTAGAGCTGGATTTCCTGGTATCCATACCTTTAGCACTACTCGGCATATACAGAGACAGACAAATAAATTGTTTTATAGTAAGATGTGAACGTCAGAGAGTCCAAACAACTATTCAGCCTCTTATATCTGAAAGATCTGATCACGATTGTAACTTCATCTGGAAGTGCATTGAACAGTGATCATCAGATATGAATATATTATTTCCAAAGCTTGAACATCAAGAAAGAAATTCGAGAAGATCTGAAGTAAGTGAAGCTACCTCCGAGTATCCTGACACTGTTCAGGATCAGTATATATAGAAGGAAATACAATTAGGTGTTTGATTACATTGTAAAAGCAATTAAATAGAAATTTCATTAGAAAATGTAACAAATGCACAATAAGCTGAAAACTCTTTTAATAAAGTTTGATTTTAGTGATGAAGTCGTTACAAAAGTGTTGACATTTTATTGTGGTAACCTTATATAACAACAAAATTAACTTCAATCCTAAAAAAAAAAAAAAAAAATTGGAGGGGGGGGGGAGCTTTAGCCTCTAAAGCCACCCCATATCTTCAATAGGACAGTAGGCATTGATGTGACACTTTTCTGCTGGAATGTAATTGAAATCAGTACTCACGCTCTGTTTGTAGGAAGGAAATTGGATTCTAAATACTATAATCAGCAGTTTGACTTAAAAAGTGACATAGTCAGATAGCTAGTTTGATGTACAAAAGACCACCTCCCATTAAAATATCAAAGTTCCCTGAAAATATTAATTCGTTTGAAAATAGAACCTTCATTATTGTCTTAGTTCTGTGACTATAACATGCCTGTTGCAGTAGGTGACTATAGCCCTGTGGTTAGTCTGACTTGAGCCCTGTGGTTATTCTCACACATGAAATAGAGCCCAGTGGTTTTTTCTCACGGTTCAGGTAACACCCCCCCCCCCCCCCCCCAAATAATGGGAAGGAAGGATTTAGCTCCTAAGTCCATCCCTAATGATTAGGGATGGATTTAGGAGCCAAGACCTCCACCCACTCTACAATGCTGAGTTAAGTATTATAATCTGACACTTTCAATGGGGCACAAATATTGATTTTATGGGAAAACCACATCAACCCACCTTTTAGGCGTATCCTGCTCCATTCCTGAGGCCACAGGCATTGCAGTGCAGGAGCACCGAAATATCCCACACCTGAAATTAAAGCCCTATCAACACCATAACCGGGTTTGTACTCTCTCCAGCAACACCTGGTTCCAGAGTTTTCCTGCACCACACTAGCCTAGTGCTGAACCCGCTCCACATCACATGCGTGGGCTGACTAATTGGCTGAGCAGATTGATTGGGTTTCCTCTACCTCGTATAGAAACGGGGGTATTTCATTTTCTGGTGTGCTCAATTGTTCTGCCTCTTTTTCTCCACAATATCATCCCACTAAAGGAGAATAAAGAGCGGGAAGAGAGCTGTTAGTATCTAAACCCCTAATAGTGAACATCAATAAATAATCCACGGGTAATATGTTCAATAAATCTGAGTCTGCTTGAAACCTACCCTTCTGAAGGTTTCAGGTGGGACAGGTGTTGTAGGCGTGAGTGACTCCCCCGTTTAGTGACTCCCCCGTTTAGTGACTCCCCCGTTTAGTGACTCCCCCGTTTAGTGACTCCCCCGTTTAGTGACTCCCCCGTTTAGTGACTCCCCCGTTTAGTGACTCCCCCGTTTAGTGACTCCCCCGTTTAGTGACTCCCCCGTTTAGTGACTCCCCCGTTTAGTGACTCCCCCGTTTAGTGACTCCCCCCCGTTTAGTGACTCCCCCGTTTAGGACTCCCCCGTTTAGTACTCCCCCGTTTATTGACCCCCCCTCACCGGCACTATTTACACCCAGAGTCATTGGTGCCTTTGTGTAAGTGACTCCCATTGCTCTTCTTGACTGAATAAATCACAGCTATATATACTGATAGCTACAATTCCTACAGTGTACCCTCTCATCCTCTCATCATCTTGTAGCTTTTGTCCTACTTATAAATTTGTCTGCTATTGTTTTGCATCCAGATTTTAATGATATAGCAATTGTCATCCTCAAAAATTGTATTCAAGAGTGAAATAAAAGGTATTATGATCAAGTAGTTACATAACTGATACAGTTATCTATCTCAATTATATAAATATATAAACTAACATTTATATACATACTTCTTCACCCCATGGTCTCTGGTGCCTAGGCATGAGTCACTCCCCACAAGCAGTAAGAACTATATAAGCCTTATTCTTGCATCCTCAAGACTTCCATCTATTTTTTCTTTAATGATTCACCTAATATTCCCTTATTGTTAAAATGGGCTACATATTATTCTATATTATAAAAACAACTCTTTTTCATGAAAGCTTCTGCCAGTATACCCCATGCATAATCAATTTTAAAAATTGCTATTAAATTAGACGATCATGACAATTTTCTGTTTTTCTTTTCATTTTTCAATTCATTTTTATAAATCAAATTTTGTAAATGGCACATTCAAAAATAATAATGCTATTAATATTTTCAAATATGAAATTATGATTGATTATATGGTGACGTATGAAAGTATAATTTATCAGGACTAAAAGAAGTTACTCCACTTCCATGATATCACCCCAGTCAATGGTGCCCTGGCATGAGTATCCCTTGCTCCAATTTTCCCTCTAAATCATCTCACTCCACATTAAGCTGCAAGATGACAGACTACAACCATAATTGTTCATACCGTTAAAGCACCATCTTCATTAGTGACCATATTGCAGTAGTAGATCCCCTCCCCTTGACAATCAAGTTAATTCAATACTTAGTTTGCAGATATCAAGAAGTAAGATCTTCTTTTACAACACCAGTAATCGATAAAAATGATGTCAGACTGATAATCAATGAATCATAACATGACCAGTATATTAATTCAACATTAAACAGGAATAATTTAAGAACATACAAGTAAAATGAACAAACTTTACTTGTGAATAAGAAATAACAATAAACATATAAGTGACATTAATCACAACCTATAGTTTGTAGTAGGCATATTCTTAATTAACAAGTCTGCTGGTAGTGTATGCATGTGTGATGTTCAATTGTTACTTCAAAGATTCTGATATGGCATAAAGAGATAATATTCTAATAATGAGTAGTATGTGGCTGCTACACAGTGCAGGACTTGCATAACCACTGTTCATCAACTGCAAGAGTAGATGTAATTCACACACATGATAAGTGAAACCATTTTCACATTGGTCACATTCCACCATGTTATCAAATGTCTCTGGCATTCCACATGTACAATGCAGTTCAATCTCTCTGCCTGGAAAGTTGTTCGATCAAGGAGATATACTTGAAACAGTTTGAAATGGAGTAAGTTGTCCACTACCGAAATAATTCACAATATGCTCTCATTTCATATTGATTGAACCCTATCTCTTCAATAACATCTCCTAAGGCAGCATGTACAGCAAAGGTAATGTTAAAAACACCACAATCAGGATTATTCTTTTGCTGTTGTACCCAAGGGATCTCTACTGCTAACGTCGCAACTTGTTTCTCTTCTTTTTGCTGTAGCTGGCTGTAAATTAGAGCCAACTAACTGATGCATCAATGAAGGTGATAAATCACCACCAGAAAATTTACTGTCATATACATTTATTTCCTGGCCAATACTGTGTGATGTAACCCAGTGGTTATTATTTATATGGTGGATCTGGATTGCTTTCCCGTGAACTGCACTGAATCCATTATTTTGAGATAGCAGGGTACATTGTAAACCACATAGGTGAGGAAATTGTGTTTTCAGGATTTCTTGTGCCCGAGAAATGTGTGTCAATTAGCCAGTCTCCCTGTTGCAAATTCCTCCACATCTTTAAGCACCTTTGCTTGTATAGATAAATGAATAGATATGCATAATTTTACCAATGATAAAACAAGGAGATCAACCAAACCTACCGGTACTTTTGATGTTCTATTTTTGGATTCCTTTGATATTGGTAAATTTGATGTTGCAATGCTGGTCTAACAATGCTGCTTCTCAAATCTCTGAAAGGCATATTATATTATATTTAGAACCCTGGGGACATTCCCACTGCAGAGGTGTTGGCAACATCATTCTATGGACGGACTATAGGATAAGCTTACAGGCAAGAAGATAGTCTCCGATCCTTTCCCTATCGTCCTGGTAAGGGTCGATAGGGACACTAGCTGTTACGAGGGAAAGGTGTTGTGTGCGGGATGGCTTACCATTACTTAATTTGACCCTGCGCTGTACCCGGGGACAATTCTGCTATTTGCGGCTGCGCAAATGCATCAACCAATTCTCGTAATTTTTTTTTTGGTTGATGATCTGCCTACGAGCAATGGATTTTACCTTCCCTATTGATTTTACCTTCTCTAAGGATTCTACCTCTGCTCTTATAGCTCCTATAGCACCGGTGAAATAATTTACAGCTCTCTTTCTCTCTATATATATATATATACCGCTGTCAGCCTGTTGTTTTATTATTTTTATTTTTAGGAGAGTAGTACTGATACCTTCCCACCTACATCATAGTTAAAAGAATTTATAGCTGAATGTAGAAATACCACTTTCAGCCTACAGTATTATTTATAACAAAGTATCACAGGTTCTATTTTCCACTACAAATTTTTTTTTTTCCTTTCTTTTATGTAAGGACTCAATAAGCATTGGAAAAGCATCCACCATTCATCTCTGTAATAAACTTATTGTGGCATTGTGCAATGATCAGGGAAGAGTTTAGCTTCAACAAGAAGATATGAAGAGAAAGTTTATCCATGATTTCCATGCCCCTTATGACCCTGTAACAGCACCACCTTTCAATTCAGTTATTCAGCTAATGAAGCACTGTACCATTGCTCATAACACGGTTCTGGGTTTGTTGTGGATATTCAGAGAGTTTGGCTTGAGGTTATTTATCAGACACATTTTTGAAAAATGGTTCCCATTATAGTTCAACACAATATTATTCCTATTATGTCACCAATATTACATCACAATATTATATTAACTTTTATATACAGATGGACATAAACATACACAAGCCAACACAGCAACAGTTTGTGAACATCCAGTTGCTTTCAAAGACTCACAATCTCCTACTAACTTAGTGATTTGCACTACAAAATATGCAATTCTTTCCTCATTTTTGATACGTTTTAAAAAAAAGAAAGGATTTTCAGTATATTTGTAATTGTCTATGTGTGTGTATATTATATAAATACATGTTATACACAATCCATATATATTTTGTTGCTGAAATATTAGAATTTCAATTAACATAATGACATTATTCAAATTTTTTTTTAACAATATAAACATAAAAAAACAATTATTATTTTTTTAAAATAGGAGAGATTTCTTAGACATTTACAAGTCTTAGCTTGTCAACGCAATGAATCATCAAATTTTTCTTGTCTAACAAAATACTGCCATATTGTTGAAGTGACATCCAACCAAAGCAGATACAGTCCCTGGGGCAAGATAAGAATGGTAATCAGTCTTACCCAAACCACACTAAAACTCTGTTGGCCAGATTATCATTTAATAGAAGTATATTTGTTACATGCTCTCTTTTGGTGGACCATTACAGTGCTACTTGGTTCTGCACATTTCTAGTCTGTTGATTTGGTGCCTAGATGCTGAGCTTGTCTGAGCTGCCTGTGTGAGATGCCACCACATAGAACATGCCATGTGAGAAACATGTAAATGAGAGGTCCACTCCAATGGTCTTGAAAATCTTGCCCTGAGTCTTGTTCAGTGATATGGCAAAGCATGGCTTGATAGGAAGTTGTAGGCCACCCACCAAACTGAAATGGCAGCTCAGAGTCTGGTGGAGTGGGAGGGATCTTTGGCAAGAGGACTACTTCTCCCTTGTAGAGTCCACATGAGATAGTTGCTTCAATAAGGTTCTGGTGGTGTCTTGTTACTAAGCAGTGTGTGCCTGTGGTTCTAAAGGCTTTGGTCCACCTCAGATATTGAGGATGTGGGTGGGGGGGGGGGGGGGGGGGGGGGCTGTGTGTGGTGGGTGAGTAGTTATGTTGGACTAACAACCCCAAGGTTGTGAATTCAAACCCAGCACTGACAGGAAAACTTTCCTTTCCTTCAACATCTTCCCACACCAGTGCACCCAGCTCATGTTGACTACCTCCTCGTGGGAGCCCTGGAAAACTGACACATAGTCAGGCATAGAGAAGAAATTCTCATACAAAGAAGAAGAATGGTGAGTCAGCTCTGAGTTGAGGAACTCTACTGGACACTGCCCAGCCTCACCATCACTCATTGCAGTGACCACTGACTTGTATTCTCTCTCTTCTTCAGGGCAGTCATTTATCAGCAATTTCTTGAGCTGGTCTACATCTGTATTCAGAGGGGAGGTGATGGCAGGTTCAGCCAGTCACTCTGATCTGGTGATGTTGGTGGCCAGGTTGGGGGAGACTTTTGCCTTGAGCTTACTCTCTTTTTTTTTTATATATATTCACTGAAAACAACCTTTGATTGGAATTTTTCGGTAAGACAACCTTTGATTGGAATTTTTCGGTTAGGTGTGAAATGCTGTTTATTAGTGACTATTTGCAGTAAACACTAACATACTATTTATTACTTCCTGATAGATCTTTATATCCCCTTTTCTTTAGTTACTGAAGGGTTTTTTTTTTTCCCCTTTTTTTTTTTTATTAATGCAATTAAGCTGTCTTGAGTGAAATACTATTTAAAAGGGAATATTTACAAAGTTCAAAAAAAAAGAAAAAAGGAGCTGTTATTACTTACAACTTATTGAAAGATATTTTCTCTCTCTCTTTCAGTTAAGTCTCATGGAAACTAAATAATACTGCTGAAAGAAATGCAGTTGGCACCATATCCAGAGGAAGAATTTCCCTCTTTTTAATTTTCCACCAATATTTATTCTCCCCTTTTCTTCCTAGTAACAGCTGAATTTGTTTGTTTGTTTTTTTCTCAACTATAATAATAATTACTGCTATTTGACTTAAATTAATTTAAATATACTATTATCTTCTCTCCTTTTTTTTGTACTTCAATCAAGTACATAATTATAAATTAAATTATAAATTTCATAGGTCCAAGTGTTTCCACAGTACTTTTTTTTTTTTTGGTTTCATTTTTAGCCTCACAGCCAGAAGAAGAGATTTGGCCAATTGTGTGTGCATGCCAAGTTTTAGTTCTGTAGGTCCAATAGTTTGTCTGGACCAAGTACCATTTTATTTTGACAATTTTTGGCCTTACTTGAACACAGTAAGTAATATTGGCCATGTATAGGTACCTAAAATGATCTCCTGGAGATGCTGATTCCAATATATATATATATATATGGGTTGGTGAATCTAACTTGCAAACTGAAGATGCTATTGGAAGCAATAAGGACTAGAGGAGATTATAACTTTATATGTACTAGTTATGAAATTGATGTTGTCTAAACTGCTTCTTATATTATGCAGGGATTTTATTATGTGGCTTTCCCCACCTCTTGGAAAAGAGCATTGCAAGTAGTATGTATATTTGGATGCTCTGATAAATTTATGGTGTACATAACTTGACTTTAGGAGGGGCCAATACCTAAATAATTTTTGGTTGTATTTGATTGGATAAAATGTACATTTTATTTTGTGGTTGAACAAGCAGCTGGCTTTAAGAATTGATGGTTAAATTTATTGCTCAACAAAAAAAAAATAATGTAGGTGGCATATATCTGATTAGGTGAAAAATTAGTTTATGATTTATGGTGTGTTTTTTGTTTTTGTTTTTAAATAATATTTTGTCTCGTGGAATCTCATTTTGCCAAATTTTTGGATTCTGGGATTCAAAGTTTTGAAATCTGTTGCTGCACCAATAAAGCAGCAACTAAAAAAAAAAAAAAAAAAAAAAAAAATCATCATTGCTGTGGGGTGTCTACTCTGAAGAGTGACTTTTATTTGATGTGGTGCTTTGGTGACAAGTGGATACACGCAGACATGCATATATTCTTACAAACTGTTTTTAGCCTGACACACACACACACACAGGGACAGGTGTGACTCCACCTATGCTAATTCACAGAGTCAAGTTGTGTATACATCAAGTTTTAGACCCACAGCTCCTAGTCCTTCTTACGCTGAAGTACTATTTTCCTGGTGACATTGATTCCAAATATAAATGGGTTTGTGGACCTAGCTACCTAGAAGTACCACTTTATCCTTCTATGCCAAGAGGAAGAGGTGTGGCAAGGTGTACTCACCCCATGTTACTCCCAGAATCAAGTTGTGTTAGAATACCAAGTTTTAGGCCTGTAACTCCTCTCTTTTTTCTCCAAAAGTACCATTATTGGCTTCGTTCTTTTTTAGCCATACTGACATACTGTGTATGTCTAAATTCAACAGTTTAAGCTTGCATTGATGATACACTGTGTCCAATCGGTGCTATGTCACCATAAGTGGCACCAAGCAGTTCCTACAGGGACAACCTGATCATAATGTGGTGCCAGGGCTTTTTGAAGAGCTCCCTGAGTACAAATGTTCAACACTTGTCAATTAATAAAAACAAAAAATATATAACACAAAAAAACAACTGATGACAGGTTTCCCCCCTTTCTTTTCAAACTGCTCCATAGGTTCAAAAGCACTTACACCTGTTGCTTATAAGAAGAAAAAGAAAACCAAAAAGAGAAACAATAAAACCACAATTATTTTGATAAGGTATAATATAATACATTAAAGAAAGTAAATTGAAAAAAAAGAGAAACTTTTTCCTTAATATCCACAAAGCAAAGCTCAAATCAGTTGATAATATCATGTGAGAATGTAGATGACCAATACAGGCAATAAATATAATAATGATAGCATCAATTATGGGATACAAAATTGGCCCATCACATGATTTAATCATGTGGAAAATGAAATGTTTTGTAAAATTCCAAAAACAGCAAGAAGATATTTCAAGAAAAAGCTTGAATATCATGTTTGAATAATTAGTAGTGTTAATTTACCCAACTAGGAATTGTTAAAAGAGCTATACAAAAAAAAAACAAAAAAAAACAAAAAACAAAAAAAAACAACAACCATGCACTGGTGGTTGGAGTAAGTTTCAAAGCAAGAAGGAGATTCCTAAGAAAGTAACATTTAGACACCGAAAACTTGTTAAAGTTCACTGGTAAAAACAAACTCAATGATGGAGTGTCATCATGCATTTTCAGATTCAGGACGCCATAAAGGACTAAAAGCAGGAAGAAAAACTTGTTGCATCCAATAGCAACATTGAGCCAAGTTTAGCCATCATGCTGCCTGACTAAACATATCAACTCATTACAGTCACTAGAAAAGTACATACCTTACCAATGGAGAGGAAAAAAAATTTTTTTTTCTATATATCATTTGAGATTTTTTGTTGTTGCTTTGTTTGTTCCCATCACACACCATACCAGATGCTTGGTCCTGCAGGGTTCAAAAAGAAGAAATGAAAAGCAAAGGAAAGTATTTTATTGACCCTACTTAGCGTGTGCTTACATAATTGTGGTTTGGAGTATTCATAATGTAGTTAGGTGACTGATTTTCACGCATATAGCACTTAAAAATAAAAAATAAATTTTAAATTATATTTAATATTAATTAGTTTAGAGCATGCACATGCACTGAGGCATGTAGAACATCATTTTGGCTCTCCAGTGAAGTTCTTAATTCACAATACATTATTACACCAATAAAGCTGAAACAATAATCAGATTTTTTGATTAAATCCCTTGGGAAATATTTACTTAAAACAGGGTTGACATGTTATCTTAATTAGCCCAAATTGCATCAACTTATTTGAGAGGATGAAGCTGCTAAAACTACTTCATGCCTCATCAAATTTGGTCTTTATGTCATCTGAAAAGGTTCATAGTAGCTAGCCTATACTGTTCCCATGCTGTAAGATGACATTAAAGTTGTTTGAATTGAGTGCCCACAGTGAACACATGACACAGCTACTAAGCATTTGCACACCACACAATGGAAAGTACGTACCAAAGGAAAGGATCATGGTTGGGTTAATAACAAAGTGTTTTATTGTGTTATATAAATTAGTAGCTTCGTGCCAAAACTTGTAATTGGAGGGATTGCAATTCAAATTGTGTAACTGCTCTATAGGAGAAGAGTGAAAACATATTTCCCCAAAACTGCTACTGCAGGACCTGTAATAAAATGTGGTACAGCTTTCATTAGACCTGTTGTGCAACCCATGGTTTACTTATAATAATTGAACATGCTATGATGATACATACATGATAAATTATTCCTTATTAACTTGTCTTTGTGAGTCATTAATCTGACACCTGCAGCAGGTGGGCACTGATGAAGACCCAACCCATGATGCACTCATCCAGATCTTTCAGTCAACTATTCCCTTCCAAGCCTCAGATCTCATGCAGAATTATGTACCAACAGGCACACATCAGTGCAGTGGACAATAGGTACATGGTAAAGTCACTTTCATTTCCTCACTAGTGCATGAACTAGGAGTGCTTGTCAGGTAAAGGGTCATGCCACTCATAAAACACCTGAAGCAGCCTAAGGTTTTCAATCCACTCCTCAATGGAGTAAGGATCTTTAGAAAGATCTGCAGAGTGCATTACTCTCATATCACTCCCTAGAACACACTGAGAGGTCAGACAAAATACACACACTTGTGTCCATTTCTATTAAGACGTTCAGCTGTACAGCAAAACTTTCATTCAACATAGTAGAGAGCAGCTGTTGTCTCACTATTCTATAGTAGAGAGCAACTGTTGTCTCACTATTCTATAGTAGAGAGCAACTGTTGTCTCACTATTCTATAGTAGAGAGCAACTGTAGTCTCACTATTCTATAGTAGAGAGCAACTGTTGTCTCACTATTCTATAGTAGAGAGCAACTGTAGTCTCACTATTCTATAGTAGAGAGCAACTGTTGTCTCACCATTCTATAGTAGAGAGCAACTGTAGTCTCACTATTCTATAGTAGAGAGCAACTGTTGTCTCACTATTCTATAGTAGAGAGCAACTGTAGTCTCACCATTCTATAGTAGAGAGCAACTGTTGTCTCACTATTCTATAGTAGAGAGCAACTGTTGTCTCACTATTCTATAGTAGAGAGCAACTGTTGTCTCACTATTCTATAGTAGAGAGCAACTGTAGTCTCACTATTCTATAGTAGAGAGCAACTGTAGTCTCACTATTCTATAGTAGAGAGCAACTGTAGTCTCACTATTCTATAGTAGAGAGCAACTGTAGTCTCACTATTCTATAGTAGAGAGCAACTGTAGTCTCACTATTTTTGTGCTATTCTGTGCAAGTTAACGGCAGAAGTAGTTGGTACATGTTCTTGCTATAATGCTTAAGTGAAGCACAAAATATAATAAAATAACATAAAAATGGATGAAAGTACAAACATAAGAAACAGAACTGACTGTGTATTACAACTTGGTGCAAGCTTGGACAAAAATATGAATATACATTAAACACAACAATTGAATATATATCTTCATAGTACATGTATACACTCCTATGGGGTTATGTCATTATAACAACAGTATTGGAGTTGACTGCATGAGTGTGTGTGTTGTGTTCCAGGTCTGTCGCAACATTTTACAATCCTTCCGACTCTCATCCTGAACATAACAGATATAAAACACACGAAAAAAAAAAAAAAATCAGTGAAAATTAAATTTTAGCTGCCACTTTGTGTTAAACATTCTGAAATATTGAGCACTCAAAGTGGGTAAGGTGACTTGAGGCAATGACGACTTGACTAACTTGCCAATAAATACAGCAACATTCTATCACACCAGCTCACCTCATGTCTCTCAGTGCTGCGATGAACAGGCTTCTTGTAGATCTTTACTGGCTTTACCAAGCCCAACATCATCCAATAACTCACATAGCCCCTTCCATGTGCATTGGTAGGTAGTTATGTTGGGTCCAGCATTCATCCATTCTTCCATCACTGCACGTACACACTCCCGAATGTCATGACGATGATTCACTCCTATAATCTTTGTGTCCAATTCTAAAAGATCAGCCACATCCTTCCAATGTGGAGCCATTTCTTTATAGAGCCTCAAACGCAAAGTACTTCCTTCCATGTTTGTCCACTTGATGAGTGGTAGATATCGTGGACTGATAGGCTCATCACCAGCTGCACACCACAATAATAAAGTGTAAATAACTATCTAATTATATATTAGTAATCAAGTAAACATGCTTAGTTCGATTACCAACAGTTAGACTACCAAGGGAAGAAAAGCTGCTTACTCCAACAGTTCAGAGAAGTGGGGGTGGGGGGGGGGGGGGTGTGGGGGAAAGGGAAATGAGGAAGAAAGGGGAGGAAGAGAAAGGATTGATTTTAAATACAAGATTTCCTAGGCCTCGAATTTTATATAATGTTGGGTTGGAAGGAGGATATTGAAGTGTGGGCAAGAACGCTATGTGAAATGTCTGAGGGAACACATCCTACATATCAGTTCACTTATCTCTGTCAACATTACTCTTATGTGAGTGACAAACTTCTGAAGAAAAACTAATCCAGGACAGTATGGAGTATTCATTACTAAACCACAATCCACACATTTAATTATCATCATATCTTATCGAAACTTATCAACATTGAAGAACTTGAAATAATAATGAACAACAAAAGATAGCTCTAATTAACTTAGCCTTCTTATACTTGGCCAAGAGCTCATGCCAACATCTTGAGTCCCACTAAACAGGCACTAGTGGAATGGTTCAAATTAAAAACTCATGCTCAAAGTCACTACTCACACATGGCCTTGACATAGTCTCAAATTATAGTTGAAAATAATGCTTTCTATAAAATAAAAAAAAAATGAAAAAAAATTTTTTTTTTTTTTAGTCATTATTTATATTCCACTTATATCCAAAATAATCAAACACATGCATTCTTGCTACCATCAGTGGACTTGTAGAACTGTAAGATTTAACCGTTTTGTAATAACCATCCAGTTGCAGGAGTAGAACCCAAAGAAGGAAGTGCACACCAACTAGTTCCTATGGAGTGGGTTAAGCTCCCATGAGCCCAAATGTTGTTAGCACATCACAGCAATGCTGTGTGCACAATGTAATGCACTGTGACCTCATGAATGACGTGTACATGTGTGTCTATATTAGCTGGCAACATACAAGCAGGAGTGGAAGAGGATCCCATTACAGACACTGCAGAAGGTTGATCTTTGCCCGCTCCTTTACAAACAGAAAAAATAACAAACAAAACAGATAAAATATTGATTTGTAATCAATAATAAATAATACTATAATATATATATATATATTCATATATATATTTTTAAAATTATTAATAAATATATGACAATTAAGCCAGGTTAACATTGTCACAGGATGCTGCGTCGCAAAACTCAGAGACATGTTGCAACACATTATAAATTTATGAACATGCAGCTACAAGTTTGTGTGTCACATCCTGTCACAGGAATAGAGCAGTGTTCTATTCCTGCCACACTTTGTGACTTTGTGGCATGTTGCAGGAGATTGCTTTTTTCTTAATATATATATATATATATATATATTTTTTTTTTAATTAAAATTTGAAGGACAGAAGAAAAGCTCATAGAAGTAATAAATATTGCATGCTATTATTCAGAATCAAACTATAGATAAACTTATTACATTCTAGGAATAGAAAATGACGACAACTTTAAATTTTGGAATCAAAGTGTATATCATAAGTAATAAAGTGTAAACTGACCTGTTAATTGCCAGTCTGAGTTTGAAATAGTCAGTAAACCAGTGCTTAGACCAGATGGTAAGGGGTCTCCTATATAAGATAGAAGAGATATTTTTAGAAGAAAAAATGGTAAAAAGACACCTTCATGAGATACAAGACATATGATTAAGAAGCAATCATCTTAGCCTCACTGACCACAGCCTCTACAGGTACACACTAACCGAGCCAATATCTGTGGCTGTCTGTCATGTTTCCAAGGGTCGATGGGTCTTTGGTACAGCGAAGAGCTTTGCGAGCCTTTATATACCTGGCAGCGTGAAGGGACAAGATGGGTGTATGATGCTTCTCACACTTGAAGGCAAGCACCGGTTCATCGGGGAGATAGCAGAGTGCTTGTGTGACTTCATTGATGACTCGCTTGAGTCTGTCGTGCAGAGCTACACACATATCCTGTAATATCTCGGGGTCAACTTCAGGATCAGAGGATAAGTGAAGGGTAACTTGGAAGGAGTCGTAGAAGTCCTCAACACAAACTATACCAAATTCATCACCGGTTTGTTCAAAGAAGAAGCAATTTCTGTAGACATTGGAATTCACATAATGCTTCCAGCCTTCACCAGAGAAAAGCTTGCAGATAGTGCTGCAGTAGATCCCAATTCTAGCAATGCCCTTTGAGAAGTGCAACATCATTGAGAATTGAAGTATGGTATTGGCAGTCGGGCTCTCAATCCTGGGACTTGATGCTTGTGTCGACAGTAAGCATGGCATCAGGAACTCCCCAGGGTTCATCCTGAAACAGATCAGCAACTCCTCTAACAGCTTCAGCATGTCCTCAGGAGTGAAATGAGAATCATAACAATTCGAAATTTTCTTCAGGATCTCCACAGTAAGAACACCTTGCTCTTTGAACTTCTTCCACCCCGCATTCATTGTCCTCCCTGTATCAATACCACTGTTCAGCTTGATGTGTTCCACTACGATCCCTGTCACCATGTTTAGCAATACTTGAGGATCTCCAATCACCTTGTCAGGAAACAACTCTTTGAAGTAAAAGATGCGATTCGATTGCTCCAGAAACTGCAGACCCTCCTTCAACAACATTTCATTATTGAAGTACTCCCTCACATTCTGCTTGACTTCACTGAGTGTGAATGCAATCTGCCCTGTGGTAGACATTTCCCTGAGAGTCTCCTCCAATACGTGGAACTTCAATGGCATGTTGATGATTTCAGCTCCATCTTCGTCCATCACAGCCTCCATTACCTTTCTGTCCATTTCATAGTCGGCTTCATTAGGATCCTTGGCATTAACAGCAAATATTAGCTTCTTGCACTTCGGGTCGGCATAAACAACGTTATCTTCCAGGTCAAATGATCTCACCATATTCGAGAGCTTCCTCTCCTTCTCTTCTCTTGACTCACTTCAAATGTGTTCCATATCTCTGTGGGTGCCAACAATGATGAACTTTAGTTGACTGTTTCCTTGACTTTGTGACACAACCATCTGCAAGAACCGACGCAGCATCTGTTCATTGGTGATCCTAGAAGACTCTCCTTCCCCGATAAGCACACCATCTTCTCCATAATAGTAGCTGGTGGGACATTTGTCCAGGCGCTCGCTCAGATTAGTGACAACAATAGCAATGCTAAGACCACTAATAAACCGTGGGAGTATTTCAAGGAACTGTGGTTGCCCACCACTGTCGATTATTTCTGCCACAACTTCATCGATTAAAGGCTCCACTTTATAGTCATAGTAAGAATCCTTGCACAATTCTGATTTTATTTTACGAGCTAGTTCATTCTGTGGCAGATCCTTTCCTTCTTTGAGAGTCAGCTCAGCTGGTTCGATAACAACCTTATTCTCAGTAGAGCTATGAGATATTTTGGGTAAGGAGTCTTTTCCAGATTTGATTATCCTCCGGGAAAACACTCTTTGACTTATTTCTGCGCAAGACTTGGATGAAGATGACATTTGAAATCTCCTGAGCCCTATGCTTCGTATAGGAGGTTTGAAACATGGTGTGCTGACACGTTCGGAAGGAAGCTTTTTGCACATTAAGAGAGCCAAAGTGTGGGTCTTTCCAGAACCAGCAAACCCCAAAATCATACACTTCTTCCGCTTCATGGTTATCTTCACTTCCAATGCTTTCTCCAACTTAGCTCGATCCTTCTCAATAAATGCAGCTGGGAGAGAAAGAAGATATTTTATCCATTGGTTGTATACAGAGTTTATTGTAAGAGCAAGTATTAAAAATTGTCAACAACTGTAAAAGGCACATACTAAACACTATATTCCATTTGACATCATTAAGCTAACATCAACTGGGGGACGAGTGTGGTACTCCACATGTTGGAATGACCCGGGCCACACCCCCTTCCATATATTTAAAAAAGCTAAAAATGGTCACTTTGTTAGAAGAAAGGAATAGAACAACAGACCTAAAACTTGGCATGCAGACACAATTTGACTCTGTGAATAACATGGAGTGGTTACCATCTGGCTACACCTCTTCCTCCTTGTGTGTAGCGCTAAAAATGCAAAAAATGGTATTCTTAAAATTTTATTAACCAAATCACATTTAATTTTTGTTTTAAAAATCTACAAGATGTCATAAAAGCAGACATTTTTTCGCTAGTTTTAATAAAGTGCAAATAATTGCATGCATTAATTATGTTACAGATAACTCCTGCAATGAGGGTATAGTGATGAAACAATGACATCCTCTATTATGGAAGTCATGTGCAGTTCTATCTCCTAAATGCATGCCCAAGTACTACAAAATTAAAGATTGCTGACATTGATAACTTGATTAGTGAACAGAGTGATTGTTGGACAGAATGTTACTGACTTCTGATGCCTGAAATCATTATTGAAAACATGTGATCAATAACATCCCTAAATCACTGACTCCAAACTCTATTTCATCTAGTGTCAAAAAATGATATCATGGGTAAATAACTAGTACAATAAATATTTCCTTTCACAATATTTCAACAACAAAAAAAAAACCCTAGCCCCCACAAGAGAGGGAAAAAAAAGGACCTACTCTGGAAAAAAACAACACAGAAACTACTAATAAAAAAATATTTATAAAAAAATGAAAAAAATTTTTTTTTTTAGGATATCCTTAAAAATTATGGAAACAAGAAGACATACCAGACCCATTCCTCCCTAGGTTAAGGTAAGGGGTCAGCTAGTGAGACTACGTCACTGGAGTCTGCCAGATTGGTAAGAGCCTTTAGATAAAAACAAAAATAAATCCAGTAATCATAAAAATAGATAAATAGCAAAAATTAAAAAAAAAAAAATAAATAAATAAAAAAATTAAGTAGATGTGAAGCTTTTACAATGATGACAATAACAAAGGAAAGCTGCATACCCAAATCCTTGCCCTACCCTCACACCCCCACCCCCCACAGTTTCTCGTATAACTCCCTGCTTGACTGTTTTGATGACTAGTTGCCTTCCTTTGCTGACTCTGGTCCACAGAGATGCCATCAAGCTGTCAAAATCTTCTAAAAAAATAAGTACAAAGATTTGTTAATAAATTTTTTTTTTTTAATTTTACTATTTTCATCAGTGGAGGCTACAAAGAACTCCTCATGAAATGTTTGTACCTCATTGCAAATGAGCACATGCTCTCTTCAGCTGGGCATTACCTTTCAACTTTCACCACCTTTCCTGGCACACAGAGCTGTCACAGAGCATGCCATATCAATTCCTTATCAATACAAGTTTTCAATACAGCTGCTCCAATACATCTGAATTAACATATTTGGTTATTTATGCTACCATGCCTGAAATAAATTTTATCAAAAATAACTTACCAACTATGTACTGAAGAGGAAGAAAGAGAGAAGGAAAAAAATGAGAAAAAAAAAAACTAGCAGAACTATCAGGAATCGAACCTGGGACTTCCAGCTTGGAAGACCCAAGTGTTCACCACTTCTCCATTATTTTCAGGATTTTTTTTTTGTATAGAAAATAAGCTTTTTTTTCCTCCCACCAGCGTTTGCCACTTTCCCCAATTTTGACCAGTGGCGGTCACTATCACTTTTCAAATTATCCCCATCGATTTTTAGCCAATCCACCCAGTCAACAGACTAAGTTTTGTGACAGACAGACATCAAATTCACTTAGTAACCTGGTTCCTTATTTTTCTTGGAATTGAAAGAAAAAAATAATTAATAAAACAAATTATCTGGGGAATGACAGACAAAGTAACCACCTTCTCAGCCTCAATGTAGCTATGGCCCTGACCATGGAACAAGAAACAAATATTACATTTTAAACAAATACTGTATTGGAGTTAAAAATAAAATAATAAAGGGAAGAGAGACAATACTGCCAGAGACAAGACCATATTTTATCTTGGTGGTCCTTATCCATACAGGCTTACTTTACTCCAGTGTGCAGCTAGCTCAAGGGATATATAATTAGAAATAAAGTTTTGTTTATGCAGAGGAAACTGATCAGACGTGCATCTCTGCTTTGTTGTACATCGTACTTGCAGCACAGAAGTGGCCTAGCCCTGATGGCTAACATCTCTACAAACACCTCCGGACCAATTTTACTAAACAAAAAAAGTACTTAACTATAAAATAACTACAAATTATTAATTCAAGTGAACAATGGATATATATAATAATGAACATGTTATAACCCAGATGGACAGAGAACCTAATACCATATCAATACTATTCATTAAAGTACAACACTCCCACCATCTCAACACATCAACCCAATGACTAGCTAATGACTGAAATTAACACAGATCTCAGTGTGATGATCAAGAAAAAACTCAGGCTAGCCCAAGTTTTAACTATAAATCACTAACACTCACCAATTACTCTGGGCACTCATCACAGGCCAGTATCTAGGGGGAAAATGGCTGGGAGGGCAGTCTGCCAAAATTAAGGGCACTTTTGGTCATATCATCTGAAGCTTGAAAGAAATATTTTTACAGCAATCAAACCATAAAGAAAGGAAAAAACACAATACAAAAACAGTAAACATAATATGGTACTGATAATATTAATATTACTGCCAATGACTGTTGGCCTGTGGAGGAAAAGGAAGTATGGATGGAATTCAGTTTCACTTAACAGGAGTGTGGTAAGTTGTAACTGAGATCTGGTAATTGGTCACTGATCTGTTGAAGTAGTTGGTTCTCTGTACCTTTTTCAACTAGTGAACTCTCCATTTCCCCAGTAAGGAAGGAACTTTCTGACAGTGAGGGGGGGGGGGGGGGGTGGCTACTGTGGACACTAAATAGCTGGAATAATTAAGAACTGAAATTAGTCATAACACATTTCAGAATTCACTAATTTCAGTATAAACTTTTCATAACAAGCAGCTACTGAATGATGTATGAGAAACTCACGTATTTATATAACAATGGAACAGGAAAATTAAAATGGTCACTCTTTGTTCAGAAAAAATAGTATATTCAATGCCCAGACTGAGGCACTAGCAGGATGGTACAGACGCACACAAAAAAAGAAAGTACAAATGATTGTTAGGTCTCACACCTCAGTAATGTCTGCTCACTCCAGTAACTAAACCAATATTCCCAAATAGTGAATTTGGAAACTTAGGAGAGAGTGTCAATAATTCTTATTCATTTTCTATTTCTACGAATGATGTCATTGAAAATTTTTATACTCCTAAACTCACAAACTTAGAAGGGAATACTTGGCATTGCCTGGACCAATGGCATCATGAAACATGATTGAAACAACTCAAGCATTATTTCTAAGCCAGTATTGCCCTTTCAATTTTCAAGGAAAATGATATTAGACATGTAAAAATTCAGTGTTTTGTTTCCTCATGCCCCTGAGTCACTCCAGGGGATTTAAAATAGCCAAGTTAACTCCCTGGGTAGGGTTTGATATGCATCTATGTTGCCCAAACAAATGACAACATGAAACATGATTGAAGACACTCAAAACACCATGTCCAGACCATGTAGTTTCCCCATCCGCTGGATATTTGTACGAATAGACATCCAGTCAGAAATTCTCTGTGCTACTTGAGTCCAGGCCAGAACCTTGATCATGGGGCACTTCAACTCCAGTTCTCCCTACTAGGATGAAACATCTTATGGAAATAATGGTGAACAGGACAGAGATATTCTCTCTCCAAGTGTAGTTTGCAAGAACAGTAGCAATTGAAATGGAGCCGTCTTGTTAAGGAGCTTGATTCTTTCTGCAGCCTTATGAATACCATCCTCAGGACCTGTTAAGGAGCTTAATTCTTTCTGCAGCCTTATGAATACCATCCTCAGGAACTCGATGGATTTCTCCTTCAGTCCCTTCTTCTGCATGGGCAGCACACTCTGATTCAACTTTGTCTGGAGTCTGTTACTCCTGCAGAATATTCACTACTTTTCTTTATGGCATTGGCAATTTCCTAATCGAAATTTTTTCCTTCCCAATTAGTTTATAAAAATCACTAATTACAAATATTAAAATTCTCATAATATGGCTCAAGATCACTCAACATTCTCCAGATATCAATCAACCTCTGGGGAATAAGGAAATATAGGCATCTCTCCAATGAAATTGTCAATATATAACACAATAATGTATAATTTTATGATCAATTATCTGACTACAATTAAATGTGTGAATGTGTATGCAAAAATGCTTCTCCATAATCTATACGTAATAAAATCAAATCAACAAATAACAAATCAATTCAATGAATAACAAATCTACTGCAGTAATAATCTACAAATGACAATCTACTCAGGTCCCTAATTTATAAGTTAAAAGAGAAATTCTGTGTGCATGTCTGAATATTTCCCATTTAACCTCCCAATTTTCAAATGATTTTTTAAATTTTTTTCACATGAGCATGTTGTAATTTGGAGGCAAAAGGGGGGAAAAAATAAACAAGATAGAAAAGAAGGAAGGAAATAACGGAGGGGAAAAGGGAGGGGAATAAGGGTGGATATTAGGGAAGGGGGTTGGAAAAAAAAACAAAAAAACAAATGAAGAAAGAAAATGAAGGAAAGAAAAAGAGGGAAAAAAGAAAAAAAAGTCGATGCAGTCCATGTTTGAATTACAGACTTCAGCTTGAGAGACCTGTGCTTTACCACTGAGCCGAGTCTTTCAAGGCTTTTTTTAATGGAAAATATAAATTCTATATTTCCCCACAATGAGTACCACATTCAGGATACTTTGGGATGAACCTTGCCAGGCACCAAGTATTAAGCCTGCAAAGTTTCATTGAAATCTATTCAAATATTTAACCTTGATACTGAGGCATACATACATACAGACTTTCATTTTTATAGATGAAATTTAAACTAGCCATTTAATCATGCCAATAAAAAAATTATATTTTTAATGATCATTTAAGGACACCTTTGCCAAATAAAGCCATTATATATACATATATATATGCATACATACATATATACATACATATATACATATATATATATATATATATATACACATATATATATACTAGCAGCATATACCCGGCATTGCCCGGCCAATTTCAACATGAAACATTACAGAAGCCACTCAATTTTCAGCACGGTTGGCCCTTTAATTAGCTCTAGGCAGCCATACCTACTTCCTATGGGTGTGGCTAATACCAAACCACACACATTCCCACAACTAATCATAGTTAATAATGCTCACCGGGATACTTGGACTCCATATGACCAATTTCAGCCTGATTAATCCATAAATGAGTCTGTGGATGTGGCTATGACAAAACTACACCAATTACCATGCCCACTTGTTTTAAATAATGCTCAGCCTGTTCTTCGAGAGTACATGCCAAATTTCAGCCTTTTTAGTCCCAGTGTTTAGCCATGATGCCTACACACACACTCACAAACCAAAATATATATTAAAGTGTTTTCGTAGATCTAACTCCTTCAGCCCAAGCATTATTCCGAAAATCTTCTTTTGGCACTTTCTCTTTACACACCAATGGAAAGAGGTGTAGGCAGGAGGGATTCCGCCCACGTCACTCCAAACGTCAAGTTGAGTAGGCATACCATATATTAAGTCTTATTCTTCCAAGGATTTGTCTGGTCAAAGTACCATTTTTGGCTTCTTTTTAGCCTGATATAAAAACAGTAAAGGGTGTGGTCTTATACATGTACTTAAAACATTCCACAGCTTATATCGTGTCAAATGTATATGGGTTCATGGGTCTAACCTCCTAGTGTTTTTTTGTTGCTGCTGTTATACCATTTTGGGCATATTTTTGCCTTACACAGGGAAGGAAGAGGTGTGGCCAAGTGGGACCCAGCCCATGTAACTCCCAAAGTGAAGTTGTATACGCATACCAAGTTTTAGATCTGTAGCTCAAAGGGTTTTTCTGGCCAAATATGGCTACTTCTCGATACCATGGTAACCATTTTCCAAAATTTTTAGCCCAAGTTTAAGTTGGGTCAAAACCTATCATCATGCCAAGTTTCAGAGAAATTCATCCATTGGTTTGGCCAGAATGATGGTATACACATGCAGACAGGCAGGCAGGCAGGCAGCAGACATCTCCTTTAATATATAGGAGATATGTATACATATATTAGTAATGAAAAATTTTTAAAATCAAAAGGCACTTTTATTTTAAAAAAAAGTTATTTTTATTCAAAAAAAAGAAAGAAAGAAGAGAAGGCAATACTCATAATAAAAAGGAGGACCTTCTATTATAATAATGGGCTCTATTATTTTTAAAAAAATGGGCTTTCTACTACAGTAAAGGGCACTTTTATCAATAAAAAAGGGCACCTTTTAATTTAAAAAATGGACATTTTCTATAATGAAATGGCACTTTTTACTTCAAAAGGAACACTTCTTGGCCAAATTTGTGGGAAGGTAGCTGACCTCCTTGCCCTCCTGCTAAATACAGGCTTGCCATCACAAAGCACTCAATGTCATGGTCAGACCGTAGTAAGTGGAAAAGGTCGAGCTATTCGAGACTAACTCGAAAATATTCCTTCATGACCATTATTATTCTTTGTTGAACGACATCCATCACCAGGGAATACCTATGTTATCCACAGCGGACAGAGTTACTCTGGATAACCTGTTGTTGTCTACAGATACCCACAGACTCTCCAGACTCCTCTGTCAGAGTATCTGCGTTCTGGGGAAATGGAGTTCTCTAGTTATCTACAGATGTCCATGATGCCCTGATCTTCAATTTATATTCTCTGCTATATAGATATTCCTCTATCTTCACATGTAAGAAATGTAAGAGCACACCATCACCTGGGCAAAGTGTGACTGATTGCTCTGGGATATATGTGGGGGGACATCTAGGGATGACATGCAAACATCCAGAGTAACTCTGTCATCCACAGATAACATGGAATCAACAGTCATTACAGCAGATCATGCACCACAATGAAAGGCAGGATCACACAACGAAAGGAAGAATCAATGGTAGCAATAATAGGTCAATCAATTTCATAGCTTGCATAAGACAACACAAAGCGAGGTACTTAATGAACAGTAAACATCTCTAGCTGGTAATGTTCCATCATCAATACATATGTACATAATTCATGGTCATGTACCTTTCTATGTACATATGTACCAAAGTGGATAATAACCTGCCAAACCATTGGATCAAGAGACCTGAAAAATGTTAGAACCGCTGGGGGGGGGGGGGAAATCCTGATTTTACAAGCGTAACTAAACTTTCTTCCTACACAATAACCACAAAGTTGTGATAGTAACCACACATGCAATCTGATCTTACACAAATCATTATAACTTAAGCAAATTCAATGGGTTACTATACCATAGCTTAGTGATCCAGTAATCTTAAAATACTAAATGTTTTAATTATTCCTATGCAGTCCATTCATACAAAAACTAATAACTCAAGTAAAATCTGTGATACCATAAAACAAAATGGATCATCCATAGTTCAAAAGCACACCTTATGGTTCTGATTGTTCAGCATTATGCCGTACCTCCAAAATATACTTAACTTCCAAATAATATAAAATTTTCAAAATTAACAGTTAACGTTGGAAATCAACCTTCCATCATTACATAATGCTTTCAAAACATCACAAACCTTCTAAAATATCAAAGAGCAACCTGGTTGGATGCCTACTTATGAGCTGCTGTCAATTGAATGAAATCATAAGTTAATGTTTTAATTGGCACGGGTGATCAGTCTAGTTGTACATAAACAGAGAATTAATTGCAGTACATTATTGATGTATTTAAAAACTTGTGGATCAACTATAGCAAAGGAACAGTGCCCACTTTGTCTGTATCAGTCCACAAGTCAAGAATCTATCAAACTCTTTTTCGATTGGTTTGTAAGAAACTAACTACTTATTACCCACTTGAAAATTAGCCAATCTATAAAAAAAAACAAATATATTGGATAGACCTATTAATAAGATCAATACATAAAAAAATGCTTGCAGGTATGACGGATTTGTTCCAGAGATTCAATCAAGAATACAATTACAATGTCAAGGAAATGAATATTACTGTGAAAATATTTCAGGGATAATGTGGGTGCTGAACTACTGTGCTTCAAAACTAGCTCCCTGAAGTCTGGAGCACATTTGATGTATGGACTTAGTGATATCACAACAGCACATTATACTTGCACATAACTAGGTAGTCATTTAAACACAATAGAATTAGTGAAATTAATTACTACAATTAAACATACACAATACAATTAATGGACACTGATTAATACACACTATTAACATTTCCACAGTTCACTGAAATTCATGAAATGTACAACTGCCATATGTAATCAGTTTAGTTCTATGAGTTCAGTCATGCAGAACTGTTAGTACAAGATTTTATGTGGAGCAAGTAGCTCAATGTTAGGCTATTATACTCTCCTATATGCACACTATGCAACCTGTTTATGTACACATATCTGAGGTGTTCTAAATAACAAGCAAAATATGATTCTATAAATACTCACCAAGTGAGAAGAGAGTCCAGATGTCCACAATGGATGAGTGAATATCAAATCATAATAGCAAAAAAAACAATTTCATTGCTGAAAGTTTTCTTCACTAAATCAAAGTTCCAAATTTGAGACCAACTCACCTCCTATGATTACGTAGAGTTAAGAATGAGAAAAAAGAGACATACATTCATGATGTTTAAGTTGAAATCTTCAACTGAAATAACTCATGTAGGTTTAATAGAGAGGACATGAGACGTGTTATAATATGAGTTTATTATTGCACATTTCTCTATAATGCTAGCAATACACTGGCATTGCAATTCACCATCTATGATGATATGGAGTAAGTAGAACAGTGAGAGAGAATAAAATGATTCTAATTAGAGCTAATTAGGGTATATCTTCTAAAAATGAGAGTAACACACTAATTCACTCTGCAAAAGATAGGGGGAAATATTGAACAAAGAGAATGTTGGATAGATTATCCAACAATAAATATATTAAGATATTTATCTTAACTTGCTAACCCTACCATTATTTTGAAGCCACGGCAATATGTGCCATGTAATGAGCATGTGAATATCTGCAGGAATTTTACAGATACCATCTCCATATTATAAAAACTGCTCATGTTTTGTCATCTATGTTTGCCAATTGACCGTACTAAAGGCCAGTTTTCTCAAAAAGTGCTTTATTAAATAGGTACTGGCTTTGGGGGGGGGGGGGGGTTTTGGTCTTAGAGAAAATCTGGCCTTAAAGTGGCTTAAGAAAAAAAGAAATCAAAATTTTTCAGAATTCAGTTAAGTACAATATAAAGTATATACTCCTGCAATGTACACTTGTATGAGGGTCAATCGTCAACATACCAAGCCAGGCCTGGAACATAAAAGAGCTAAAACTATACACAAGAGCAACCCCACACTAAGACATGTGGCAAATAATTACACTAATATTTATTAAAAAATGTTTTAGAAATGGAGAAATAATTGTTTAGAACACTAAAGATGAAGATAAATATGTAGCAAGCTTTACTACTTTTGGGTTCCATATAGTAAATGCCTCAGTTGTAACCAAAATATATCTATACAATAAGAGCTTAGTTGTGACCACATAGTTGTACCATCAAACTTCAGTGTTCCTATACAGAAAATAATTTGTTTAAAAATCCATTTTTAACAAAAATAATCTGTGGATATACCACCCATTCCACCCACCTCCCCCCCAACACCATCCAACACACCATTCCTAGTATTCCAAGATTTGTTTGCCACAGGTAAAAATAACACCAGGAAGTACTTATAAGTTGTGTCAAACTTAAAATTATACTAGCTTATGAAACTATATGGGTTTATGAAACTATATGGGTAATTAATGGGTTGGACTCTTAAGTGCGTTTATATTATGTTTCCTATAGATAATTAGCTGCATATTGTTTGTTTTGCAGTTTCATGCAGGAAGTTCAACTAATTGCCTTGTCATCATCTCCAGAGTATAAAAGAACTGCACCTGTTGCATTCTGATGCATGAACATGAATTTATTTTTTTCATCTACACTCCAAAAATAAATAATTTACATTAATAAACATATTCAGTCAAAATTTTATGAAAAAAAAAATTTATCGGAGAAGTTTTGTAGTACAATATTAAATATACCAGCTAGCGATTTAACTTACTTTCTATATTCATATGGAGATACATCAAGAAGAGAAAGAAGAAATATCCAAATGTAAGTGGTAGAAAACTTTTTGATAGTAGTAGTAGTCTGATAGCAATGTTACTCACAAGCTTTAATGAGAGATAGGAAAGGTAAAAATAAGATATACTTAGTGCATGTCTTCTTGCAGTGGACGCTATACACAAGCATTGTAACTCACATGCTATGACGATATAGAGTGAGAAAGTCACACAGAGAGAAATACAACAAGTTCAAATGTGAGATTAATAGTGCTAGTCTTCTTGCAGTGGTAGCTATACACTAGCATTGTAACTCACAGACTATGATGATATAGAGTCAGAAAGTCAGATAGAGAGAAATACAACAAGTTCAAATATGAGATTATTAGTGCTAGTCTTCTTGCAATGGTAGCAATACAACAGCATTGTAACTCACATGCTATAATGATATAGAGTCAGAAAGTCAGATAGAGAGAAATATAACAAGTTCAAATGTGAGATTATTACTGCTAGTCTTCTTGCAGTGGTAGCTATACTCTAGCATTGATACTCATATCCTATGATGATATAGAGTCAGAAAGTCAGATAGAGAGAAATATAACAAGTTCAAATGTCAGATTATTAGTGCTAGTCTTCTTGCAGTGGTAGCTATACACTAGCATTGTAACTCACCAACTATGATAATATAGTCAGAAAGTCAGATAGAGAGAAATAAAACAAGTTCAAACGTGAGATTATTAGTGCTAGTCTTCTTGCAGTGGTAGCTATACACTAGCATTGTAACTCACCAACTATGATAATATAGAGTTAGAAAGTCATATAGAGAGAAATACAATAAGTTCAAATGTGAGATTATTAGTGCTAGTATTCTTGCAGTGGTAGCTATACAATAGCATTGTAACTCACCAACTATGATGATATAGAGTCAGAAAATCAGATAGAGAGAAATACAACAAGTTCAAATGTGAGATTATTAGTGCTGGTCTTCTTGCAGTGGTAGTTATACACTATCATTGTAACTCACCTCCTATGATGATATAGAGTCAGAAAGTGAGATAGGGAAAAATACAAGTTCAAATGTGAGATTATGGATGCTAGTCTTCTTGCAGCGGTAGCTATACACTAGCATTGAAACTCACAGGCTATGATGATATAGAGTCACAAAGTCAGATAGAGAGAAATAAAACAAGTTCAAATGTGAGATTATTAGTGCTCGTCTTCTTGCAGTGGTAGCTATATATTAGCATTGTAACTCACACGCTATGATGATGTAGAGTCAGAAAGTCAGATTGAGAGAAATACAACAAGTTCAAATGTGAGATTATTAGTGCTAATCTTCTTGCAGTGGTAGCTATACACTAGCATTGTAATTCACCTCCTATGATGATATAGAGTCAGAAAGTCAGATAGAGAGAAATACAACAAGTTCAAATGTGAAATTATTAGTGCTAGTCTTCTTGCAGTGGTAGCTATACACTAGCATTGTAACTCACCAACTATGACGATATAGAGTCAGAAAGTCAGATAGAGAGAAATACAAGTTCAAATGTGAGATTATTAGTGCTAATCTTCTTGCAGTGGTAGCTATACACTAGCATTGTAACTCACAGACTATGATAATATAGAGTCAGAAAGTCAGATAGAGAGAAATATAACAAGTTCAAATGTTAGGTTATTAGTGCTAATCTTCTTGCAGTGGTAGCTATACACTAGCATTGTAACTCACAGACTATGATAATATAGAGTCAGAAAGTCAGATAGAGAGAAATATAACAAGTTCAAATGTTAGGTTATTAGTGCTAGTCTTCTTGCAGTGGTAGCTATACACTAGCATTGTAACTCACCAACTATGATGATATAGTGTTAGATAGTCAGAGAGAGAGAAATACAACAAGTTCAAATGTGAGATTATTAGTGCTAGTCTTCTTGCAGTGGTAGCTATACACAAGCATTGTAACTCACCAGCTATGATGATATAGAGTTAGAAAGTCAGATAGGGAGAAATACAACAAGTTCAAATGTGAGATTATTAGTGCTCGTCTTCTTGCAGTGGTAGCTATACACTAGCATTGTAACTCACATGCTATGACGATATAGAGTCAGAAAGTCAGATAGAGAGTAATAGAACAAGTTCAAATGTGAGATTATTAGTGCTAGTCTTCTTGCAGTGGTAGCTATACACTAGCATTGTAACTCACCAACTATGATGATAGAGTCAGAAAGTCAGATAGAGAGTAATAGAACAAGTTCAAATGTGAAATTATTAGTGCTCGTCTTCTTGCAGTGGTAGCTATACACTAGCATTGTAACTCACCACCTATGATGATATAGAGTCAGAAATCAGATAGAGAGAAATACAAGTTCATATGTGAGATTATTAGTGTTAGTCTTCTTGTATTGGTAACCATACACTAGTATTGTAACTCACTGACTACGATGATATAGAGTCAAAGGTCAGACAGAGAGAAATACAACAAGTTCAAATGTGAGACACTTAGTGCACGTTTTCTTGCAGTGGTAGCTATACACTAGCATTGTAACTCACATCCTATGATGATATAGAGTCAGAAAGTCAGATAGAGAGAAATACAACAAGTTCAAATGTGAGATTATTAGTGCTAGTCTTCTTGCAGTGGTAGCTATTCACTAGCATTGTAACTCACCTCCTATGATGATATAGAGTCAGAAAGTCAGATAGAGAAAAATATAAGTTCAAATGTTAGATTATTAGTGCTAGTCTTCTTGCAGTGGTAGCTATACCCTAGCATTGTAACTCACATCCTATGATGATAGAGAGTCAGGAGGTCAGACAGAGAATAATAGAACAAGTTCAAATGTGAGATTATTAGTGCTAGTCTTCTTGCAGTGGTAGCTATACACTAGCATTGTAACTCATAGACTATAATGATATAGAGTCAGGTCAGACAGAGAGAAATAGAACAATATCAAACGTGAGATACTTAGTGCATGTCTTCTTGCAGTGGTAGCTATACACTAGCATTGAAACTCACGCTCTATGATGATATAGAGACAGGAGGTCAGACAGAGAGAAATAAAACAAGTTCAAATGTGAGATTATTATTGCTGGTCTTCTTGCAGTGGTAGCTATACATTAGCATTGTAACTCACAGACTAAGATGATATGGAGTCCGGATGTCAGACAGAGAGAAATAGAAAATGTTCAAATGTGATATAATTAGTGCACATCTTCTTGCAATTGTAGCTAACACTGGCATTGTAACTCACCACCTATGGTGATATAGAGTCAGTAGAGAAAATGAGGTATGATCAAATATATATAATTTTTTTTTAATATTTCATTCTCTATATTATATTATAATGAGAATTTTTAAGTTTTTAAGTAACTCACTTTCTAAGATTCAATGAAGTTAGTATGTTGAACATCAGGGACAAAGCACATGGACAAATAAAACTGAATTAATTCTTGCAATGATATCCATTTCCCAAATCAAAACATAATTGTAAATAATTAGTGTAATCATAACTAAATTAAGTATATGTGCAGCTTTTCTCTTCAGCAATAATCAAGGGAAGTTGCTTACCCAATTTCTCAAACCCCCCCCCCCCCTCCCCAGCATCCCATATATCTCCCTGCATGACAGTCCAGAACAACTCAAACTAATAAATATTCATCATTAGGGTGAGAGTACTCATTTTATTCCATTTTATTCCATTTTAGTCAAGTTCTTGGATTGTAGTTTCCTAAGGATGCATCTCTCCTTCAGCTTTTCAGTGAGGCTTGTCTTTCTGTCCAATCTGGGCAAATCAGTCAAAGTTAGGGAAGGGATGGAATGCAAGTCCCTCAAAGTTGCTTCACTGTTTTGATGACTAGTTGTCTTGTCTGAAAGAATCTTTGACTAGATCTGTTCAAAGTTCTTTTCAACACTGCAGTAGCCCTGAAGAAAAAAAATCTGAAAATTTCATCAGTTTAAAAAAAAAAAATTGGACTACTGTAGGCTGAAAACTGACTCCCATAAAATGTTTGTAACTCATTGCAAAAGAGTACAGGGCTTTCTGCAGTGTGTCTACTTACTAATAATTGTGTTTCCTTCTTTTCAGGTGCACAGAGCTACCACAAAGCTGCCCAGTGGTGCCAGGAGCTTCCACCAAAAAAAGTACAGAATTAATAAAAAAAATTTTTTAAATCTATTTTTATTTCACTGATCACTGGAAGCTGCAAATTGCTCCTGAAATGTTTGTACCTCTTTGCAAATAAGTAACTGGCTCTCTGCAGCTGTGCTATGTACCTTTAACTTTCCCCACCTTTAGAGGTGCCACAGAGCTGCCACTGGAGCATGCCATACTGATTTCTTATCAATGCCACCTCTTCCATGTAACTGCTCCCAATACATCTGAATTAACTAATTTGCTGGTTTATCCTTCTGACCAGAATAAATCTTATTAGAATTAACTTTGAACCACTCCTGATTTGGGAATGAAAAAGAAAAAGGATTATGAAAAAGAATAGGATTAATTCTTTTTTTTAAGGGTTAAAAAAGGAGTGAAAGAAAAGAAAGCAGAAACACCAGGAATCTATCCTGGCACTTTAGCTTGGGAGACTCAAGTCTTTACCATTTGGTCATTTGTTTTCAGGCTTTCTTTGTATGGATAATTTGATTTCTTTTTCTCTCACCAGTGTTGCCCATTTTTTCCCTATTTTGATCAATGGAGGTTACTTTGACACCCTTCAAAGTAACCCAACCAATTTTTATCCAAATCCATCAGTCATAGCAGATCAAGTTTTGTGACAGACAGATACCAAATACACTAAATGAACCCAATTATTCATTTTACTAGGAATTGATAAATGCCATTAAGAGATGTGAGCTTATAGTTGTTTGCAAGTGTGTAGGGATCAAGATGGTTTTAATATTCCATCTGTTTAGCCCACCTTTGTTGAAAGAATTGTTGTAGTTGGGTAAGTGTGTGAGGGTAGAGAGGTAGAGAGGGAGAACACTGCAGCAGCTGCAATTCTGAAGCTGAGCACTCTCATTTAGAAAAATGATATAATTGTTAGAGACTCCTCAGGTTTTATCATTTGCTTAGCTGCTGGATAGCAGGCCTTGTTCCTAACTCTACAATACTGGACTCTGAGGTTCTACTGTACTTAACCTCATAAATATCCAAGAAGAATGACTAGAGGTAAAAGCTGTTGGTAGACCTTTGGTGCAAGCTTCAGCTGGCTAAAAAGTCTTTCATTCTCAGCTGAGCCAAGGGTAACTTGAATTTCCTTCATTTCTTTTGTTGTATTTTTATCACCCATTTAAAAATAAGATCTAGGGCGGTAATGCTGTTGACCTTTACCTAATTCAAGAACACAATTTGTTAAAACATTTTTAAAAAGACTATAGTTTTCATCTAACATTTTAGCTGGACATTTTGAAGAAATTCAAAGATCTTCCACAGGGATAGGACCACATAGGGAGTAGAATAAAATTTGAATGTCATTTCTATCACTTGTGATTCAAACTTTCTTTCCTGACAGTTACACAAGCAGGTGAGAAGGCAGTTAATGAAAACTTTATATAAGATTTCTAAAACCTAGGATTTAGGAAAAGTTGTAATTTGCTACAACTAAATTTAAATTAATTTTGATTTCTTCTGTATGTTGTTGGAGTGCAATTAGATATTTCAAGTCAGTGACAGGAATTGTTCTATAGAAAAGTGGGCTAAAACCAGCCTTGTCCAGCCTTCTCTACATCTGCCCCTGTCACAGAAAGTAAATTTTGGCAGTTATTTCTTATTTCAATACCAGGTTTTATTATTGTTGTTTCTTTGTTTTTTAATGTTTTTAGTTTTCCTTTAAATATTCTATCTTAATTTTGTGTGACAAATTTAGCTGTATACACTCACAAGCTTTCTCAAGTTGTTTAGTCCCTGTGGGTTAAGTCACACCCCCCCCCCCCCCCCCCCCCAAGTGAGATAGAAATCATAAGGGACCAAATATAAACTAATCACTAACATCTAATACACAGACAATTAATATATGCTGTACATGAGTAATTAAATTGAATGATGATCTAACAAACAAGTAATCATAATCCAACCAACAGCTAATTAACATAATCTTTATAATCTTTATATTAATAATGATCTAAATGTTTTGACCATTCATAGATATGTTAATACACAATCATGTTTTATTTATGCAAACATTTGCATAATTCTCTTTCTTTCTCTTCTAATTATCTATCAGGCAATTATGTTCAACAAATGTTCAATATTTCAAGATATCATGTCACAGTCAAGACGCTGTGATAAATGAGTTGGCTCAAATAGAGTTTCTAGTACATATGTATGTCAATGCACATGCTAACCATTAAACACGAGTGGGTCACACTTAGTCAAGTTATGTTTACACAAGAGTCATGGGAAACACATGAAATCTACCATCCCATAATAGCGTCTGAATACTTACCTCAGCCATTCTTTAGATGTTGGGCTTCTATTCTAATAATAAAAAAAGTTTCTAGAGTCAGCATAAGAAATTATAAACAATATTGTATGTTTTTTGTTGTTTATTGGTTGGTTTGTTTATGGCTATGTGATAAGAATTGCCAAAAATATTGAATTCTCTCAATTAGTTTTCCAAGGGAAAATAAAGAATTACTGTTCCTAATTTTGGAAATCCCTTAAAACATCCAAACTTTGAATGCTTGTAACATTGAAAAGTTTAGGGTATTATGGAGCAGAACAGTTAAGAATCAGTTCTGAAGGGAAAATCCACTTATAACAGAACATCCAAGATGAAAGCAACAGTCATTTTTACCCATTACACCACCACAGCAAAGGAATGCAGGTTTAATATTAGCCACAAAGTTAGGGGACCAATCCTAAGTTAAGTAGCTTAATATAGTTGATATACTTGTCATTAACAAAGCTTAATATAAGTGAGGTGACATAACATGACTTTGATAAGTATAGATGAAGAATTACCTTCTGGGCCATATTTTAATGTCATAAGTCCGACCAAAAATGTCAAAATTGTACGGGTCTCATATAACTGCCGGAGGTAAATGCAAGTGGCAAACACACTCACACAAGAACATCACATAAATACTCACATTTAACACATAAGAACCCACCCACACACACACACACACACACACACACACACACACACACACACACACACACACACACACACACACACACACACACACACACACACACACAAATAGATGGGGAAAACCCCTCATAATTATTGTATACATCAGTGAATGTATATAGTTTTCTACAAAAGACGTGTATTTTGGACTAACACATTCCATAAGAAGGGACAAGACCATTAAAACATTAGACTTCAGACAGGGGTGGGGGGAGACTAGACCGTTAAACTTCAAACCAGGGGAGACAATACACTTAGATTTCAGAGCAAGGGGGTCTAAACCATTATAGTTCAAACCAGGGGGCACTAGACAATTAGACTTCAGACAAGGGGGGACTAGACAAATAGATTCCATACCAGGTGGGGTTAGAGCATTAGAATTCAGATAAATGGGGGCGAGAACATTAGATTAGACGACTATATTTCTGACCATGAACACATATGCACAAACAAGCACAGCACGACTGTAAATAAGTATGTGTGAGTGTGAATAAGAGTATATGAGTGTGTGTAAGTGCAAGTGAGTGAGTGTGTGATTGAGTGCTAGTGCTAGTGAGTGAGTAAATGAGTGTATGTGTGAGTGCGAGTGTGTGTAGTGTGTGAGAATGTGTGAGTGTGTGTCAGTGTGTGTCAGTGTGTGTGAGTATGTGTGAGTGAGTGTGTAAGGGAGTGTGTGTCAGTTAATTTGAGTATGTGTGTATGTGAGTGAGGTAGTAAGTGTGTTTGAGTGTGTGAGTAAGTGTGTGAGTGTTTGAGTGTGTGTGAGTGCGTAAATCAGTGAGTGAAGGTGATTAAGTGTGGGTGAGTAAGAATGTAAGTGTGAGTGAGTGTGAGTGTGCAATTGTGTGTGAGTGTGCAATTGTGTGTGAGTGTGTGTGACTGTGTATGATTGTGCGTGTGTGTGAGTCTGTATGTGGTAAGAGTCAGTATGTGAGTGAGTGTGTGTGTGAGTGTGTGTGTGTGTGTGTGTGTGTGTGTGTGGGTGGGTGAGTGAGTGTAGGTGAGTGTGAATGGGTATGAGGGTGTGAGTGAGTGTGTGAGTGAGTGTGTGAGTAAGTGTGAGAGCAAGTGTTAATGGTGTGTGATTATGTGTGAGTGTGTAAGAATGCATGAGTTTAAGTGAGTGTGTCAATGTGTGTGTGTGTATCAGTGTATAAATGTTGAGAAAGTGTACATGCAAGTTTGCGAGTGAGGGAAAGTGTGTGTAAGAGAATGTGTGTGAGTGTGCATGTGTGTGAGTGTGCATGTGTGTGAGTGTGCATGTGTGTGAGTGTGCATGTGTGTGAGTGTGCATGTGTGTGAGTGTGCATGTGTGTGAGTGTGCATGTGTGTGAGTGTGCATGTGTGTGAGTGTGCATGTGTGTGAGTGTGCATGTGTGTGAGTGTGTGAATTTATGCATGTGTGCGAGTGTACGAAAATTTGTGCGAGTGTGTGTGTGTGTGAGTAAGTGAGTGTGTGTGTGTGAGTGTGTGTCTGAGTGTGTGCTAGTGTAAGTGTGGATAAGTGAATGTGTGTGACTGTGTGAATTTGTGTGTGTATGTGTGTGAGTCTGCTTGGATGCAAGTGTGAGTGTGTGGGGTGAGTGTGAGTAGTTTAAGTGTGTGTATGTGTGTGAGTCTGCTTGGATGCAAGTGTGAGTGTGTGGGGTGAGTGTGAGTAGTTTAAGTGTGTGTACGTGGGTGTGTGGGAGTGTGAGCAAGTGAGTGTGAGTGTAATAGTGCATGTGTGTGTGTGTGTGTGAGTCTGTATGTGTGCTTGTGTATGTGTGTGTATGTCAGCATGTGCAAGTGTATATTAGTGGGTAAGAGTGTGTGAGTGTGTGTGAGTCTGCATGTGTGCTTGTGTATGTGTGTGTATGTCAGCGTGTGCAAGTGTATATTAGTGGGTAAGAGTGTGTGAGTGTGTGAGAGTGCATGTGTGCTTGTGTCTGCGTGTGTATGTCAGCATGTGCAAGTGTATATTAGTGGGTAAGAGTGTGTGAGTGCGTGTGAGAGTGCATGTGTGCTTGTGTATGTGTGTGCATGTCAGCATGTGCAAGTGTATATTAGTGGGTAAGAGTGTGTGAGTGTGTGAGAGTGCATGTGTGTGTAAGAATGTGTAAGAGCTGTGGGTGGGAGTAAATATGAGTGTGTGTGAGAGTGAATGAGTGTGCATGTGTGTGTGAATGAGTGCGTGTGTCAGTGGGTGTGTGGGAAAGTGCGCGAGTGAGTGCGAGTGTGTCGTAGTGTCTGCGAGATTGTGTTAGAATGTGAGTGTGTGTGTGTGAATGTATGTGAGTGTGTGTGAGAGTTTATTTATGTGTGCATGTGCGCGAGTATATGCAAGTGTGTGCGGATATGTGTATATGTTAGTGTGCATGAGTGAGTGTGTGAGTGTGTGTGTGTGTAAAACTGTGTGTGAGAGCATGTGAGTATGTGTGAATTTATATTACTGTGTGTAAGTTTGAGTGAGTGAGTGAGTGAGTGAGTGAGTGAGTGAGTGAGTGAGTGAGTGAGTGAGTGAGTGAGTGAGTGAGTGAGTGAGTGAGTGAGTGAGTGAGTGAGTGAGTGAGTGAGTGAGTGAGTGAGTGAGTGAGTGAGTGAGTGAGTGAGTGAATGTAAGTGAGTGAGTTAATGTGTGTGTAAGAGTGTGTATTTGTGAAGTGTGTGAGTGCATGTGAGCATGTATGAATTTATATTGTGTATAAGTTTGTGAGTGAGTATGTGAGTGTGTGAGTAAGTGTGAGTGAGTGAGAGAATGAGTGAATGCAAGTGAGGTGTGTGTGAGTGTGTGAGAGCGTGAGTGTGTGAGAGCGTGAGAGCGTGAGTGTGTGAGAGCGTGAGTGTGTGAGAGCGTGAGTGTGTGAGTGTGTGAGAGCGTGAGTGTGTGAGAGCGTGAGTGTGTGAGAGCGTGAGTGTGTGAGAGCGTGAGTGTGTGAGAGCGTGAGTGTGTGAGAGCGTGAGTGTGTGAGAGCGTGAGTGTGTGAGAGCGTGAGTGTGTGAGAGCGTGAGTGTGTGAGAGCGTGAGTGTGTAAGTGTGTGTTAGTGTGTGAGTGTTTGAGTGTGTGTGAATGAGTGTGTATGAATGTGTGTGTATGAGTGTGTGAGTGAGTGTGTGAGAGCGTGAGTGTGTAAGTGTGTGTTAGTGGGTGAGTGTTTGAGTGTGTGAATGAGTGTGTATGAATGTGTGTGTATAAGTGTGTGAGTGAGTGTGTGCGTGAATGTGTGTGTGTGTGCACTAGTGTATGTGAGTGCGCATGAGTGAATATGAGTGTTTGTTAGTGTGTATGTATGCGAGTGTGAGCATGCATAAGTGTGTATTAGAGTGTGTGTGAGTGAATGTGTAAGTGCGTGTCAGTGGGTGAGTGTGAGTGAGTGAGTGAGTGCGAGTGTGCATGAGTGTGTACATGTGAGTGTGTGTGAGTGTGTGAGTCTGCATATGTTCGAGTGTGTTAGTGAGTGTGTGTGTGTGCGAGTGTGAGCATGCAAGTGTGTGTGTGTGTGTGTGTGTGTGTGTGTGTGTGCGTGCATGTGTGTGTGTGCGTGCATGTGTGTGTGTGTGTGTGTGTGTGTGTGTGTGTGTGTGTGTGTGTGTGTGCAAGTGTTCATGCATGCATCAGCATAAAATTTCGCACCAGACACTTTCAATATCAATTAAAATTAACTAAAGGAAGATGCACTGATCCTCTACTATCCTCAAACATAATCACTTAGTGACCACCAATCCAGTTGTTATGTGTATGGAATCTGCTAGTCCTCCAGAATCTTCATATTTCCAATCTTAATCTTATTTACTCACATTTTTGCTGATTTGGTTTGTCCACTTACCACAAAAAAAAACAGGGAGGGGGGAAGGCAAGGAAATTTTTTTTTTAAATAACTCTATTTTGGCTTCTTGAGGAAATATTTGACTTCATTTGACTTCCTGAGATCCTATAGTTGGCTTCTTGGGCATTCCAAGACCTGGCAACCCTGAATTTTTGTGAAATAGGAAATTGAATTGGTGTGGCCTTATATTACAACAATTGTAGGAGAACCAGTGCCCAAACAATACGACACTAGTCTACTAGAGTGGTCCCTAATGGTAAGGATCATCACTACCGAAAATGCAAAAGCTGCACAACACCCATGCCCAATTAAGCATATAGGTTAGCATACTATTCACATACCCCTAAGGCTAAAGCCAGGGTTGGCTAGGGCTATATGGCTACATACTTATATATAGCTCTTAATCTGTGTGTGTGTGTGTGTGTATGTGTGTGTGTGTGTGTGTGTGTGTGTGTGTGTGTGTGTGTGTGTGTGTGTGTGTGTGTGTGTGTGTGTGTGTGTGTGTCTGTGCGTGTGTGCACACGCTCATGTGTGTGTGGGTGTAATATTGTATGTCTGCTATACATTTCTTCATTTTTAAAGCTATTGTGTCAAGAGGGATAAAAAAAGAATAGAAATCATACACTACACACATTCATTCATAATAGACAAAAGTGGCCAAAAAAGGGTCATTTCAAGCCAATTAATGGAAGCAGCTGTTTTCTTTGTAGTTCAGTGCAAGCTCAGTTTAATACATGATAATAAAATTTAATTACAGAATTCCCTAATAAACAGCAACCCTCGGTGGATAGGTGGTTGCATTTTTGTGGCCTAACCACAATAACAGGCACGCACACACATTCCAGACACTCATTCGCACACACGCATGCGCTACGACCCCTGCCATTCGCACATGCACGAACAGACACAAACAGGTACACACATTCCAGACACTCGCTTGCACACACGTATGTGTTGACAACCCTTACCACTTCATAATGCACGGATGGACACAAACAGACACACACCCACTCCAGACACCCACTCGTGCATACACACGTGTTAATATCCCTACCAGTGCGCACATGCATGGACAGACACAAACAGGCACACACACACACCCACCACTCCAGACACTCACTCCCACACACACATGCTATATCACCCCTACCACTGTGCACATGCACGGACAGACACAAGCAAGCACACATACCCATTCTAGACACTCACTCACATGTGTTATGAACCCCTAACACTTCGCACATGCACGGATAGACAAAAAGGGGCACACACACACTCTAGACGCTCACTTGCACAAATGCATGTGGTATGCCCCCTACCACTTTGCACACTCACAGACGGAAAAAAACAAGTACACACACACTCCAGGCATTTACTCACACACACGCATGTTCTATGAGTCTTACTAATTCATAAATGCACGGACAGACACAAACAGGCACACACACTACAGACACTCACTTGCACACATGCATGACAACCCCTATCACTCTACACATGCACGGATGGACACAAACTGACACACACACAGTTTAGACATTCACTCACACACACACGTGTTATGACCCCCTACCACTTTGCACATGCACAGGCGGAGAAAAAGAGGCACACACACTATCGACGCTCACTTGCACAAATGCATGTGTTACGACCCCTACCACTTTGCACACTCACAGACGGACAAAAACAAGCACACACATACTCCAGACATTTACTCGCACAAACGCATGTGCTACGACTTTAACTAATTCACAAATGCACAGACAGACACAAACAAGCACACACCCAACTACAGATACTCACTCATATACAAGTACATGTTGACGACCCCCTACCCCTCCACACACACATGGATGGACACAAACAGGCACACACAAAGTCCAGACACTCTCACACTCACACATGTTATGACCCCTACAATTGCACACATGCATAGACGGACACAAACAGGTACATATACACACCCATTCCAGACACTCATTCGCACACAAGCATGTATTGACGATCCCTGCCACTTTACATATGAATGGACGGACACAAACAGGCACACACATACTCCAGACACTCACTCAAACGCATGTGTTACGATCCCTACCATTTCGGACATGCAAGGACAGACACAAACAAGCACACACACACCAGACACTCACTCGCACACACGGATGTGTAACAACCCCTACCACTTCACACATGCCCAGACAGACAAAAATAGTCACACACACACCCATTCAAGACAGTCGCAATCACGCATGTGTTACAACCAATACCACTTCACACACGGATGGACACAAACGGGCTCACACACAAATTCATGACACAAACTCGCGTGCATATGTGTTGGCGACCCCAACCACTTTGCGCAAGCACGGACAGACACAAACAGACAAACACACCAAGACACTCACTCGCCTCACGCATGTGCTACGACTCCTACTGATTCACAAACAAAAACCAATGAATCAGGACCTGCACTAGAGCCTCACTCTGCAAGGTTAACAGGGGAATAATTGTGTATAGAAAAGGAGGAGACAGAAGGATGGTGGACAATTGTATTGTTGGCTCAAAGATTAGATGCGCTGGCCAGAGGACAAGAAATGTTGTGCACATTGGATTTTTTTTTTAATTGATAGTCATGATCAATTGTTGACTAGATTGAAGATTAAAATTAATTTAGATTAATATTCCAACTTTACAAGCCAAGCTGCAAAGGGACATCTAGTATTTAAAGAAATAGTTTTCCAATATAGCACTAGCTCACTCTAGAGGTCAACACCTGAGTATAGCTGGAGTAGGTCCATTTTGGCTTATACTTTACCAATTCATGGGTTTTCATTTGGGCCCACTATAATACACTTGTACCAACACTACTACATTCTGCACATGAATTAAAATGACCTACTTCTTTTAGGTATTGTGAAGGACCTCATCTGAGATGAACTATTTCAGTTGATCTTGTAATGGACTATATTAAAGGATACAATAAAATAATAAAATGTAATAGTCCACGTTATGTTGGGAGGGTGTGAACTTACTTTCCATCACGAGAAGTCTGGCGGCACACAGGCAGAGATAAATGTACGAACCAGAGTAACTTACCTCCTAAATTGCAGGACCTCTGCTTGACTTAATGCTCTTACAAATGACAATTTGTTAAAGTTATCGGTGACCGGTTAGCTGTGACAACACAGGAGCTCTAGAGCGGTGCCAGAGAATAAAGGGAACGTCCAAGCTGCGGTAGACAGATATCTTTAGCAAATCTTGATGTTAGAGCACTACTGCAGCTATACCAGTGATACAGAGTAACGCCCAACAACGCTACTTTCACAAGCATTAAGCTAGCTAACCAAAATAATAAACCTAACGCAGCCTTACTTCCACTTTCAGGGTGTGGTTGTGTGCTAGGGAAATGGGCTTCCCCCCACCCACACTGCTGGAAAAAAATTGGAGTTCTTCCCTCACGAAGATATTTCTTTGAATTTCTGAGCCAACATGAAACTGCAGGTCCCTTTACAACCTTCTGAAGTTGGTATTAGTTCACTAGTTTGCTTGATTCCTTCACTGTCTTATTGCATGTGATGAAACAGAAACCTCTTTAATTTTATTCCGTTCTTGTATTCTGGACACTTCCCCCTATTATTCAATAATTATCAACCTCTGGAGCTGCTGCACCTGACGTCATCAGCGCACTGTGCGTTCATTCTGCACGATAAAAGTGAACTAGAGCTCTCTGATTATTATTATTCTCTGCAAGATGCATAGACAGAGTAAGGTATGGCACAAGAGTAACAACAAAAAAAAAGGAAGCCTTGCATAACTTTCAAGTGTTTTGGATAGAACAGATGATCTCACAGTCTTCAGATAAATTAGCAAGAATGACTTTAATCATTGGCAATGTTAGTGTTTATTAGTGGTTGATTTAGATTTTATTTTTGTCAGTTTATATGGAATGTAAATATGTTAATGTTGTTTGTAATTATTAAGTTGTTTATTTTTATTTATTTGCTTAATAATTTTTGAGTCAGAGAACTCACAAAGTTGCATTTTTCTTGTAATGATTTCTCTCTCTCTCTCATTGTTGACCTTTAAAAAAAAAAGGGGGGGGGGGGGGGTGGAAGTTTATCAAACATATGTATGTAGCAGATAAAGATTTAAATAAGACTAGAAGAATATACAAAGTACTGTCTAGGCCAGAAACATATTTGTGATGATATTAGTTCAGTGAATCACCACAGGGTACACAACGGACAACCACTCCCCCTCCCACATTTCCCCCCTCCAGATTACAGTGCTCACCTCTGATGGGGGGTTACTGTGACCTCATTTGGTCACTACGAGAGTTTTGGTGTGTGGGTTGATCCACATGGGTTTGTGTATAATTGAAGTGGTACCAGCTAGTAGGCACCTATATAGTGGCACTGTTCCTTAATGTAGGAAGTGATGTAAATTAAAAATGTTATTCTGTGTGTGAGTGTGTGAGGGAGAGGGAGGAGGTGTGTATGCGTTTGTTGCATAATGTATATATAGGTATATATCATATACCCTGTGTGTCCGGGGATATAATGACATGCACAAAGGAAAAGATGCAGCCTAGTGTGCCCCAACAAATTTCCCTATCAAATTGAAGTGGGTGTGGCCTTATGGGACTCACCTCAATCAATCGCAGAGGCAAGTTGTGTCTGCATGCCTAAGTTTTAGGCCTGCAACTCTTTATTTTTTCTGGTTAAAAGTACCATTTTTGGCTGTTCTTTGAATACGTGGTGTAGCCATATAGATATGCTTATGATATTCCCCTGGTGACACTGACTCTAAATATATATAGATTTGTGGGTTTAGCTCTCTTTTTTTCTGGCAAAAGTACCATATTTGGCTCTTTTTAATACAGGAAGGGGTGTGATTATATAGATATGCTCATAATGTTTCCTTCCTGACACAGATTCTAAATATATATGGGTTGTTCCAACCTGAATCATAGACACACAGGACAGAAATTGGATTATTTGACTAAGAATAATTTAATAAATAGTACTAAATAGGGTAAGCTAAATTTATGCTGAGCCTGAAAATCTTGGAGAAGAGATGCCTTACCTACTCAACTGACAACTGTCATCTCATTCTATTTATCAAAGAATGGCCTGACATTTCTTTTTCTATATTTAATAATCTTGAAAATGAAAATTGTGTCAGAACAGAATTATACACGTGGCCAACATTCTAGAGTAGAAAATAAAGGCAGACCACACCAACCATCAAAGGAAATAATTTTGTTATTATTGAACAACAACAACAAAAAACAAAAAACAACAACATTTACACGCATACATACGTATAAAATGAGTTGAAATGAACATTCTTGTGTTCTCCTCCTAATCAGCGGACGCAATGTCTGTACTTCTGAGGAACATTCTCCAATAGACCTGGGACAGGAACACACACACACACACACACACACACACACACACACACACACACACACACACACACACACACACACACACACACACACACACACACACACACACACACACACACACACACACACACACACACACACACACACACACACACACACAGCATTACACTAGAGACAAAGCAGAGATCGAAGTGCACACAGATATGCATTGCTTATCACATGTTAATACTATAATGTGGTAACTTCAATTTATCAAGGAGACATTTCTAGATGACACAATCACATCAACTGTTTCCAAAGTAAGCCAAGAGTAGGTATTTCTTAATCTTTTTCTCCTACTTCCCCCCTGGCATCATGGTTAGAGTTCTAACTTGTACACATGCAACCATACAAGTAGACTCCTACCATGTGCACATATTCAGACTAAATTAAAGATATTAAGAATTTTGAACTCCAGTTCGCAGTTGAAAAGCTTTCAGAATCGTAGACGTTAAGAGGAATAGTTAGAGAAAGATACGATATTCGAGTGGATTCCCTTTCATCTTGTTCACTATTTTGCTGCCTCACTGGCAGAGTAGCATGGGGCTGCCCCTCCCACCTTGAGCTGTGATATGTCCCTGGTGGACCACACAGTGAATGGTGACAATACACTGCCCCCTCCCCCTCCCCCTCCCCTCATTCTCTGACTTTACTGCTCCCCTCAAGTCTTTAATCGGCCAAACTGATTTCTGTGAAACTTTGTGTGTATGGTTGTTGCGTGTTGACCAAGGTTTTAACCACTTCCCCTCTCCTCACCATCACCATATCACCACACACCCACCAACACCTCCATTACTTTTGTCCTGATAGCTACAACTGACCTTTGCACTCCATCCACTCCCTGTGGAAGAGCCTGGCAAAGTAGCGCTGAGAAATGAACAAGAACAAACAGCGAAATAATTCAGAGAAGGAAGAAAGTATCTACACTATTACCTCATAAGTAACCACCATGCTATGAATGCAAGAAGCCACACCCACCACAATGACCCTTAATGAAATAGCCACACTATATATGCAGGGCAGGAGATGGTCCTCCTGTATTGGACTCATGAATCAATTGATGTGGAGATCATTGTTGGTAAGGTTAGGGGGAGAACAGGCTTTAAACAAAGGACTAAAGACAGTTAAAGAAGTGAATGCTCCAAGCAAGGAAATGAGACCACTTGTGTACAGAGAGGACTCCAGAGGTCAATAGATGGAGAATGTCATACAGTGTCACACAACAATCTGGGCAGTGTCTCCTTATGGCTTCCCCCCCCCCCCCCCCCCATGCACAGAGGTATCTGATATGCTTCTTCTAACCTTCACAAGCTCATTGGCAAAGAGTATTGTCTGTACTAAAGTCTGTTTGCACTGACTTGGGTCCTGGACAAACATTAATAACTTGGCCAACACTCAAAGGATATCCAGATTTCAAGGACCGTCAAACTCTTGATGCTCCAGACGTTCTTTTGGCACTATTCTTGAAGAAATTAACCATCCCTCTTGGCACTATTCTTGAAGAAATTAACCATCCCTAGCAAAGTTAGCTGTATGTCCCATAAGCAAGTACACAACATTCCACCCAGGGTTAATTGACCATAGGGAATGCAAGCCAAAAAATATCCCTTGGATGGAGGCTAACGTCCACTGCAGAACTTTTGCAGTTCTTCAAGTACAAAACATAAAAAGAAGCACAGAATCGATTCTTCCTTGTTTCAGCTGGACCCTAACTCCAAGTAAGCTTATACCTTGTATTAACTTCTCCCTCGCTCAGGGCAAGTGGCTGAAAGCAAAGGTCTGTTGTTCATGTCAATCATCTCAAGTGCAGTGATGAAGTGTCCAACTTCAAGGAGTTGGTCAATAAGAGCAAGGAAGGCTATATCCATGCTATTTGCAATTTCTTCCAGGGACATACCATGCCTGTTAAAGATAGCCAAGTTTGTCACATACAAATCTCTCATCATTAAGTAATTTATATTGCCTCTGTATTTATTTCTATATATTCATTACTTCTTTGGTGTGCTCTTTATCATTTCAGTGAATGAATAAACTTGTGTAAGACAAATGAAGAATATAATGAAAAATATTCAGAGGAAAAAAACAAACACTTTTTTTTCTTTTTTTAAAACTTTTGTTGAATACATGGGAAATGAAATCAATAGCAAAAACCAATTGTGAGATACATAAATTAGTGGAAAAATGATGATAAGGTGTAAATAGCTAAATATAAGATATATGAATTAATGATAAATGATGACAAGGTGAAAGTTTGAAGTGGACTGTTACCAGAGATGAGATAGTAGAATTAAGGTACAATTGGTTGAAAAAGTGTTTTGTAAGGTGGAAAGGGATGAAGATATTCTAATGTGGAGTGGAAGAGAATCTGGTAGATTCATTTAATTGTAGTCTTGGAAATTCCTGTTGCCATTGATGCTCTGTCCAGTGGTCTATTCTTCGTGAGTGACTTCCCAGTCCGCTTCTCTTCTTCAAAATAGTTCCTAACAGAAGTAAGGATATGTTTGGACTAGGAAGTCAAACGTAGGCCTCTTCCTGGCTTCTTCTTTACACTCCTCAATGGACCTCCAGAGGAAGATGGTCCTTGCCCACTCATTACTGTATTGCATACATTATTTAGTGCGCATTTTAACATATTTAAATATATTGCTCTGTTGTATCACAAAAATAGAGCAACCAGCCACAGCAACTAACAACAACAAGCCACAGCAACTAACAACAACAAGCCACAGCAACTAACAACATCCAGCCACAGCAAACAACAACTAGTCACAGCAACAAAAAAAAAAAAAAAAATCAGCAACAGCAACTGACAATAACCAGCCATAGCAAACAACAACCAGCCACAGCAACCAGCAACTACAACAAAAAAAAATTCAAGCATTGGCATTAGCTCACAGAGTTTTGCATGAGTAAAGACTACAATAACACAGATTACTCATCAGTTGAGAAGTTCAGAAGTTCGACAGAATCCTTATAAGCCTGAAAAGCTTGGGATGCGTTACAGGTGGTAGTCTTGCAAACCTTGGACAAACTCCAGCCTCCACATGGAACAACTGCAACAGGTTGTGATGGGTGTCTTTTTTTGTGTTTTTTTGTGTTTTTTTTTGTGCAAGCATACTTTAAAGGGAGGGGGACATGCAAAAAAATTTTCTTTTAATTTTATTTTTTAAGAATATGTACTGGTTGATCAGTTTATTAAAATATTTTTTTCAGATTTTTCCTATTCATCTTATCTTCAAAAAATAGTCATCCTTTTCTGTGTGTTTATCCTGCTTTGCTTCCGTAAAAAATTGTCATTTTGGTGCATGTTCTTGTCACGTCATTACATAATCTACCGTTAGAGCTCTTCCGAGTGTATTCTTCCTCACTCTTGGTTTAGCAGCTTTAGTTAATCTTTTTTTTTCATTTCCTTCCTGGTATTCATTTCACGGTTACCCAGATGGTAGGCCGGTGTGTAGCAGCTAGCTGTTCTAATACAACCAAAGATAGTGTTTCTCTCTACCAGTTTCCTGGAGACCCTATCCTCAGAACACAGTGGACCTACCAGGTGCAGCGCACTAGGTCCCAGTGGCAGCCAAGTGAACGTTCTGTTCTCTGTAGTAATGATTTCACTGCAGAATCATTTGAACCAAGCTCTGCTCTTGGTGCAAGGTTTAACTTGAAAATTAAAAGGAAACTGAAGCCAGGTGCAGTTCCATCCATATTCCCTCAAGTGGGACAGGGCTAGTGCAGGTCCCCCAATGACCATGAAGAGATCTGCTGCTGGTGTTGAAGGACCTTCAACAAAAAGAAAAGCTTTTGAAAAGAGAGAAAGAATCAGAGTAAGCATATATCTAGTCATTAAATTAAATAGTATATTATTTATTGCTGGTAGATAATAAATATATACATATTTATACATCCATGATTATACCTACTTCTATTGTTGTTCATACATGAGCAGATAGTACAGGATGCAATTGAGGCTACTGTACCAACACCCAGTACAGCTCAGTCTCCCATTGCACCCTATCTCTCCACTCATGTTGGCATTCAAGCTAGTACCATGTGCCAGGATGGTTGGGTGCAAGCTACTCCACATTCAAAATGCAGCAACATCCAAGTGAATCCAGAGAGGTGAGATGCAAGAATTCAAGTTGTTCCACGAATGAAATCTATAGGTGACAGTGTGACTTGTACATTAATTCATTATTGCAGCTGATGTGTCACAATAGCTGCTGGACAGTATTCTTGTGTCTCACCAAGACCACTTGCACTTCCCTGCACTGCCTTGACATTATCAACCTCTTACAACTTACCACCACTTAAGTCACCTCAACTTTTACTCTCCACTCAAGTGTGTTGGGTGCCCACTAACCATAATACAACCAGTTGTTTGCAGGAGAGAATCACTATCAGCTACTGCACAATAGGAATGAGAATATTATTGTCATTACTAATATCAATATCATTATTGTATGAAACAGGTATTCAAGCTGACATCAAGTGTGAATCTCAGGATGCCAGCATACAGTGTGATTTCACACAACCAATCACTTCTACACCAACACTGCATTATTTCTCAACATCAGATGCTACCATTTCAGATTTGGAGGACAATTTATCACAGGACTTCATACAGGAGAGCAGTCAGTCATCATCTACAGCTGATGAGCCTCCTGTTGCTGCAATGAAGGAAACATGTTTTTTTTTGGTTATTTGAGTCTACACTTCTACTGCTCTTCATGATATGCAGATTCTGTGGGGCTACCAAATGCCACATTGAGAAGAAAGTTCATGGATCTTTCCTTGAAATAGCTCAGTTGTGCCAACATACACATATCAACGTCACATTTAATCACTAGAGTAATGAGGTTGGTAGCAGTTACCACATGGAAAAGGAAGGCCTGCACAGATCCATGCACTACATCCAGTAACAAGGATTACATGTTGATGTGATTGTGACTGACCGACATTGACAAATTAATAAGTGGATCAGAGAAACCACACCCATGTGAAACACTTTTAGGATGTTTGGCATGTTGCTAAAGGTTAGTAAATGGCACACCTTTTAGCTGTATCCTGCTCCATTCCTGAGGCCACATGCATTGCAGTGCAGGAGCACCGAAATATCCCACACCTGAAATTAAAGCCCTGTCAACACCATAACCGGGTTTGTACCTCTCTCCAGCAACACCTGGTTCCAGAGTTTTCCTGCACCACACTAGCCTAGCGCTGAACCCGCTCCACATCACATGCGTGGGCTGATTAATTGGCTGGGCAGATTGATTGGGTTTCCTCTACCTCGTATAGAAATGGGGTATTTCATTTTCTGGTGTGCTCAATTGTTCTGTCTCTTCTTCTCCACAATATCATCCCACTAAAGGAGAATAAAGAGCGGGAAGAGAGCTGTTAGTAGCTAAACCCCTAATAGTGAACATCAATAAATAATCCACGGGTAATATGTTCAATAAATCTGAGCCTGCTTGAAACCTACCCTTCTGAAGGTTTCAGGTGGGACAGGTGTTGTAGGCATGAGTGACTCCCCAGTTTGGTGACTCCCCAGTTTGGTGACTCCCCAGTTTGGTGACTCCCCAGTTTGGTGACTCCCCAGTTTGGTGACTCCCCAGTTTGGTGACTCCCCAGTTTGGTGACTCCCCAGTTTGGTGACTCCCCAGTTTGGTGACTCCCCAGTTTGGTGACTCCCCAGTTTGGTGACTCCCCAGTTTGGTGACTCCCCAGTTTGGTGACTCCCCAGTTTGGTGACTCCCCAGTTTGGTGACTCCCCAGTTTGGTGACTCCCCAGTTTAGTGACTCCCCAGTTTAGTGACCCCCCCCTAGGCACTATTGACACCCAGAATCTTTGGTACCTTTGTGTAAGTGACTCCCATTGCTCTTCTTGACTGAATAAATCACAGCTATATATACTGATAGCTACAATTCCTACAGTGTACCCTCTCATCCTCTCATCATCTTGTAGCTTTTGTCCTACTTATAAATTTGTCAGCTATTGTTTTGCATCCAGATTTTAATGATATAGCAATTGTCATCCTCAAAAATTGTATTCAAGAGTGAAATAAAAGGTATTATGATCAAGTAGTTACATAACTGATACAGTGATATATCTCAATTATATAAATATATAAACTAGCATTTATATACATACTTCTTCACCCCATGGTCTCTGGTGCCTAGGCATGAGTCACTCCCCACAGGCAGTAAGAACTATATAAGCCTTATTCTTGCATCCTCAAGACTTGCACCTATTTTTTCTTTAATGATTCACTAATATTCCCTTACTGTTAAAATGGGCTACATATTATTCTATATTATAAAAATAACTCTTTTTCATGAAAGCTTCTGCCAGTATACCCCATGCATAATCAATTTTTAAAAATTACTATTAAATTAGGCGATCATGACAATTTTCTGTTTTTCTTTTCATTTTTCAATTCATTTTTATAAATCAATTTTGTAAATGGCACATTCAAAAATGGTAATGCTATTAATATTTTCAAATATGAAATTATGATTGATTATATTGTGACGTATGAAAGTATAATTTATCAAGACTAAAAGAAGTTACTCCACTTCCATGGCATCACCCCAGTCAATGGTGCCCTGGCATGAATATCCCTTGCTCCAATTTTCCCTCTAAATCATCTCACTCCACATTAAGCTGCAAGATGACAGACTACAACCATAATTGTTCATACTGTTAAAGCGCCATCTTCATTAGTGACTATATTGCAGTAGTAGATCCCCCTCCCCTTGACAATCAAGTTAATTCAATACTTAGTTTGCAGACATCAAGAAGTAAGATCTTCTTTTACAACACCAGTAATCGATAAAAATGAAGTCAGACTGATAATCAATGAATCATAGCATGACCAGTATATTAATTCAACATTAAACAGGAATAATTTAAGAACATGCAAGTAAAATGAACAAACTTTACTTGTGAATAAGAAATAACAATAAACATATAAGTGACATTAATCACAACCTATAGTTTGTAGTAGGCATATTCTCAATTAACAAGTCTGCTGGTAGTGTATGTATGTGTGATGTTCAATTGTTACTTCAAAGATTCTGATATGGCATAAAGAGATAATATTCTAATAATGACACTATTTTTTGGTGCCTGTTATCCTTTCTTGGGCTCTTAAAAAGTAAACTAAAATGGATAGGTGACTATGTGGCTGCTACACAGTGCAGGACTTGCATAACCACTGTTCATCAACTGCAAGAGTAGATGTAATTCACACACATGATAAGTGAAACCATTTTTCACATTGGTCGCATTCCACCATGTTATCAAATGTCTCTGGCATTCCACATGTGCAATGCAGTTCAATCTCTCTGCCTGGAAAGTTGTTCGATCAAGGAGATATACTTGAAACAGTTTGAAATGGAGTAAGTTGTCCACTACCGAAATAATTCACAATATGCTCTCATTTCATATTGATTGAACCCTATCTCTTCAATAACATCTCCTAACGCAGCATGTACAGCAAAGGTAATGTTAAAAACACCACAATCAGGATTATCCTTTTGCTGTTGTACCCAAGGGATCTCTACTGCTAACGTCGCAACTTGTTTCTCTTCTTTTTGCTATAGCTCTCTGTAAATTAGAGCCAACTAACTGATGCGTCAATGAAGGTGATAAATCACCACCAGAAAATTTACTGTCATATACATTTATTTCCTGGCCAATACTGTGTGATGTAACCCAGTGGTTATTATTTATATGGTGGATCTGGATTGCTTTCCCGTGAACTGCACTGAATCCATTATTTTGAGATAGCAGGGTACATTGTAAACCACATAGGTGAGGAAATTGTGTTTTCAGGATTTCTTGTGCCCGAGAAATGTGTGTCAATTAGCCAGTCTTCCTGTTGCAAATTCCTCCACATCTTTAAGCACCTTTGCTTGTATAGATAAATGAATAGATATGCATAATTTTACCAATGATAAAACAAGGAGATCAACCAAACCTACTGGTACTTTTGATGTTCTATTTTTGGATTCCTTTGATATTGGTAAATTCGATGTTGCAATGCTGGTCTAACAATGCTGCTTCTCAAATCTCTGAAAGGCATATTATATTGTAGTCAAATTAGTAGTATTTTCCAAAGAAAATAATACTGCTTATTATACCATCTTTTTTTGATTCAGGCTCTGAAATATCTTTGTTAGATTCTGGATGAGATCCTACAGATAGCTATAGTGTGATGTGTAAATGATAAATATATAATGTACAATTACAGAGCATAAAACTTGTGATTACCTCTGCATCAGCTATATATAAATTTAAACAGCATTGGTTGACAGTAGTTTTGCAGCACTGTACTTTCTTTGTTTTCCAACCAATACACACCATTTTCCAAGTTCTTATTGACTTTTTATGGACCAAGCCATTGCTGTTTCATTTTATCTCCTTTTTTTTTAGTCACTCTTGCTGTTCTTTAGGAGGACCATTGTCCCTGGAACTAATATCTGAAGAATAATAATAATGATTAAGAACAGAACTACATTAGTGAAATAAGTGGATGCATTACGTTGGGATCCAAATGCTTTCTGTCATAATGAAGTTTGTCTCTCTTCTGCTGTGCCTTGATATTTGCCTCTGCCATTTCATGAATCTTTTTCTTGATATTGAACATGCTCCTCGTATTTTGAAGGATATCTACAGGACTCCAATTAAAGGGGTTATCATCGTCATCTACACTATTACCATTAGCATCTCCAAAAGCTATGACTTCATCACTGTTCTTCAAGTTATAATCTACTTCAATTGGTAGGTTCAGTTTGCTGAACAAAGGCAAATTAAAATAGTAAGAATATAAAATCACATAGGATTTGAGATTACATTATCGTGAAACTCCTTTCAGGTTCCCTGACTATAGTTGTTGATTCATGATTACATTAAGTAAAACAATAACTTACATACCGGCAATACATTACCTCAAATTGGGTGAGTTTAGTTGTGTTTTTTTATGCTGGTTCTATATGAGAAGAGTATAGCTGGAAGGTGCTCATCCCAGTCATTCTGCTCATCATTTGATTATGAATGATAAGCTGAAGTCACTCTATGCTCAGCTCCTGTCAGCCGAAACAATTCAGTTGGTAAACAATTTACAAACTCACGACCTTGATCAGATATGATAATTTTACAACAGCCATATCTAAATTCAAAATTTGTTGTAAATATAATTTTAAAAGAAACCTAATTTAAATACCTGCAAAATAAGTGGAATAAAAACAAGGCTACACCAGCTGCTGACTTGTCCTTCAGTGGAGCAGCCTCAGGCCACTTGCTGAAGTAATCCACCAATGTAACGATACATCTGTTGCCAGCCTTGGTCATCAGTAAAGAACCTATAAGATCAATGCCCAACTGCACAATAAAATTAATTCACTTTTTGGCTTCTTTTCTTTTCTTATTTTATTAAACTTATTATTAGCTATTATTTTAATTATTATAGTTTTATTTTGGTTTTTTTTTTTTTTTTTTTTTTTTTTTTTTTTTTTTTTTAACATAGGGAATCACCTACATGTGAGGGCCTGAGGGGGCCATTCATGCCTAGGCGGCAATGACCAGGGAGTCACTCACACCTGGGAAGTCACTCACACCTCTAACACTGGGTGGAACCAGGTGGGATGAAACTGGGTGTAGTATGGACGTGTGGAACCCATTCCAGACACGGTAAAACTGGTTTTATTGTGCAGTGTGGAACAAGAAATATATAACCCAAATTGAATTGGGGGGGGGGGGGGGGGGAGTAAAGAGTAAACTAATCACGCTTCTGAGATGCTTCTGAGATAGTTTGAAAAAGTAATATTTTACCTCAAACAAATTGCAATAAATTTCTTCCACAACAAATCAATTCTATAAGGTCCCCACAATGACATACTAGAACTTCTAAGAGTCTAGAAAAATCCATGAAGTGAAGTGGCCACCTATTTCAGGACTGTTCACATCCATTTGGACATGAACTTCTTTCTGGTTTATTAATTTGATGGTTTTAAAAGCCTAAAATATACCTCTCAGTAAGGTAGATCGCAATATAATATACATATAATTTCTAGACCACCCAACCTTTATGGTCCACCTGGTAAAGTGTCACCTACATCATAACTCATTACCTAAAATAGGCCTACCATATAGTTCAGCTTTACCCGAACATGTCCTCCTTGTTGGTCATTATATATCAGTCCAGAAGGATTTTTGAAATATCCCGAAAATGTCCAAAATATTTGTCCCTGAAATAGTCACACTTCTTTTTTTTATACCAGAAGTCCAGCTTAGCAACAATAGCACAGTGAGGTAGTCTGGAAGAGCAGAAACTTAAGTTAGCTTACTTTTCTCTCTGTCCCTATGCCCCTCCCACTACTTATGGTAGATGGTGGGGAGGGTTGTGGTGGGGAGGGTTGTGGTGGGGAGGATTGTGGTGGGAGGATTGTGGTGGAGAGGATTGTGGTGGGGGATTGTGGTGGGTATCTTTTTTATATATATTTCTTTTCTGATAAATTATCATGACTGTGCTATGCTCCACATCTATCATAAAGCCTACCACCTTTCCTATGAAGGCTGATTTCTTGAATAGATGATTATATTTTAAAGCTCACAATGCCCAAAAATAAGTGCAAACCCCCTCAAAAACTGAAGATCAAATTTTTTTATGTTTGGGAGAACAGGAGAGAATGAGAATCCCAGTGTTTGGAGAGTATTTTTGTAAAATAGGTGGCAATGCATTAGTGCAGTAGAGTGAATTTTTCATCTCACACAGTGAAGCATCATCAGGACTGCACATCTGCCATGTTAACCAAAAATCTTTAACCAGAGTAAGTGAAGGTGGGATCTTTTCAATTCCAAATTATTGATATTCTTGCATAAAATTGATGATATGAATATTTTATACTTTTACTGTAGTCAGGTAGAGGGTTAAAGATTGACCCCATTTCTGTTATGGTGAATAAAAATGAGGGAGCCTGAGATTAGGGATGCTATTTCTTCTTCCCCCATTACATTTTATTAATGGTGCTCCTTCACACACAAAAAGTTCAGTAAAATATGATACCCCCCCCCCCCCTCAAAGTGTCCTCTTTTTTGAATCTGTAAATATGGTAGCCCTCCCTAAGATAAGGTACCACTTGAATACAAGTGTGTTCCTAAAGCCAATAATAAATTGAACTTTAGATTCATAAAATATAAACAACTGATCATGAAGGGTTTGCCCTACCAGTAAAACTAAAAAGGTGTTTTAATTATAGCCATTCTTCACAATTTACCATCCAATTTGTAGGGCAATGAATTGGCCCTAAACTGGTTATTTGCAACAGCATATTTTCCCCCAACTCAATGAGCGTGTGGTCATGTGACATCGAGCATAAATTCACCTGGAAAACTCATAACAAATGAAGGAGTTCACTGAAATTTGGCAGACACAGCCCAATTCAACACACACAACATCCAAAGCAACAGGCATTTTATGCATATTACAAAAATCACAATTCATTAGTTCGTCTTTCTGTCTGTCTGTGCAGACTTCAACTACTTCCAAATTGCGGGAAGGATAGTCACAAAACTTTCAGGGATGGATTATGGCACCTCACCGCACGTCCTAGCGATAGTTTTGTTCAAATCAGGTGACCATGGGTGTGGTTTTGTCAATGGGTTTGGTTTGATACGGAACACTAACTAATGACAAAGTTCAATGAAATTTGGACATGTTTATTAATTGTATCAAGTTTGTTTGATTAATGAGATAACTCTCATCAATCCCAACATGTTACATAATAGTCCAATCAATAAAGCAGTTATTGTCAACAGAGGTTGGACAAAAATGTTAACAAGGCTTTCTTACCTGGAATTGGTTTATTGGAATAATATTATACCATAAAAAAAATTCCACCCAAATCTCTCCTGACAACACCTTTTTTTAGGCTCAAATACAAAATGGCTGCCATTGCACTGGACCTAATAATCAAATGAACATGATTTTGGAACTGGAAAACATTGAAAGGTATCATTTTGGATTAACATGAGGGTGTTCTTTTATATGGTGGAACTATGAAGTTCATTAGAGGTCAAGGTCTAGGTCAAATCAATATCTATACTATGAAGTACAATAGTCTGTCTGTCTGTCTGTCTGTCTGTCTGTCTGTCTGTCTGTCTGTCTGTCTGTCTGTCTGTCTGTCTGTGTATCCTCGATTCACACTTGAACAGTTGAAGTTAGACCCACAGAGCTATATATATTTTGAATCAGTGTCACCAGGGGAATGTCATAAGCATATCTATATGACCACACTCCTTTCTACATTCAATAAAAGCCAAAAATGGTACTTTTGCCAGAAAAAAGAATGGAGCTATAGGCCTAAAACTTTGGCATGCAGACAGAAATTGACTGTGAATAATAATTTTTTTTATTTGTCTCATTCTTAGCATGGTTGGCTAAACTGCTAAAAATGGCCATTTCAGACAACTAATGGAAGCAGTTATATTGGAATATTTGTAACAGCTATAATAAATAGCCTTTGAATTCAGACTTTGAAAAAATTCACGTTACCTGCCATTATGGTGCAGCTACATTCACCTCTTTTTTTTGGTTGGATAACTGAAAACTTACTATTTAAAAAAAGAGAGAGGAAAGTTCAGCGTAATTTAATCATTCTTTCAGGCTAGAATAAAATTAATAAAAAAAATTCCTTGTAAATTTTAACGTTTGAGATGATATTGAATTGTTTCTTCCAGCCACAATATTCTCTCATTTCGATCAGTCCTATCACAATATTTAAAAGGAATACAGAGTTCATTAAGTAAACTCTTGAGATTCTCTGTGAATATCAACTGCTCTCTTCTAGTTGGGACATCACGGACATTATCATCCTCAATAGTGTCAAGTGGACACAAAATTACAACAATACAGTCTCGTAATTTATAGCGTTGGAGACATGATTTTACTACAGACTCTTCTGCCAGCTTCAAGGCAGCTTCACGGCTGATGTGGAATTCCACAAAAGCAAGTGGATCAGGTCCTCTGTCAACTATGACCGACTCTTCATCAGTTACATGGGATTCCACACAATTTTGTCGTTCGAATATTTGATATTGAAATTGTAGGAATTTTCCATTACTGATATCGCTCTGGTATGAAAGCACTTCAGTTCTGGATATGCCATTCTCTGACATAATAACTCTGGCAACTTCCTCAATGTACCGATATTCAGGGTGCCTTTTATGCCAGTCCTTTGCAAGCGTTGTCTTTCCTATTGAACTGGCTCCACTCAAAATGACCACACATCTGCAACATAAGACAATAACACTTGGTTGTGTGTACAGTTTACTCCAACAAATATAAATTCACAAATGAGCATGTATAATCCTGACATGATAGAAAGTGGTAAGTGTGCCTTTTATAATTGAATATAATATGAGAAATAGTATATAAATAATAAAGATAAATAATAAAAGAAAGTGGAACATGAACACTTACAACGAATCTTACAATACTTTGAAATTTGGTGTATGTCTGTCTGTCTGTCACAATGTCTGTCACAATGTCTGTCTGTCTGTCTGTCTGTCTGTCTGTCTGTCTGTCTGTCTGTCTGTCTGTCTCTCTCTCTCTCTCTGTCTGTCTGTCTGTCTGTCTGTCTGTCTGTCTGTCTGTCTGTCTGTCTGTCTGTCTGTCTGTCTGTCTGTCTGTCTGTCTGTCTGTCTGTCTGTCTGTCTGTCTGTCTGTCTGTCTGTCTGTCTATTGGCTATTTCCTCCCAGATGCCTGGACTAATTGTCCTGAAATTTTCAGGGATTGCTTACAGGACAACTGGCTTCGTTTAAGTAGAATATGGTTAGGGCTAGGGCGTAAGTCCATTAAATAAACTTTCCTATTCATGAGTAACCACCCACTTAGTTGCAACAACAAATTTGTGTTTATACCATCAACCCCTGAAATTTAAACTCTGTGGGCTCAAGCATCTGGGAAGGAGGTCAAACTAACAAAGAAACGGACAAATCAAGAATTTTTAGGAAGAATCATTACAGCATGCAATGGTTTTTGGTTTATAATTCTCATAATGCAGCTTGGTGGTTATCCATGCATGAAATTCACCCCCACCCCCTCTACACTGAAATATTGAAGGGAAAAAAAAACAGCCCTAAGGGTAAGGGAGGAGATAACTCACCAAAAAACTGAAAATTATATAGTACAACTGTATTAGAGTGGTCCCAAATGAAAACAGGTGAAGTATAAAACAGGTAAAGTTTGGGAAACAAATTTTTACTCCAAAAAAATGAATACATTCATGCTATACTCAAATCTAGGACCCCCTAAGGTATGCTAGGACTATATTTGAAGAATATTTCATTAAATATAACCACATTGCACTAGCAAACCCTGGCCCTAGCCCTAAGGGTGCGTGAATAGTGTGCTAGCCACGTGCTAATTGGGCGTGGGTGTTCAGCAGTTCTTCTGTTTTTTTTATGGTGATAATCTCTACTGTTAGGGACTACTCTAGTATAGTAGTGCTGAATTAAATAAGATGTCTTCAAATTAAATCTAATTAACCCCCTAAATAATGTGAAGGAGGGCTTAGCTCCTAAGTCCATCCCTAATGATTAGGGATGGATTTAGGAGCCAAGCCCTCCAACCACTCTACAATACTGAGTTAAGTATGATAATCTGACACTTTCAATGGGGCACAGATATTGAGATTTATGGGAAAACCATATCAACCCACCTCGCATCTTGCTCCATTCCCAGAGGCCACATACAATTTGCAGTCCCAGGAGCACTGAAATATTCCCACACACTGAAATTAAGGGTCACGTAACAAAAAAATATATAACCCAAATTGAATGAGGGGAGGAGTAAAGTAAACTAATCACGTTTCTGAGATGCTTCTGAGATAGTCAAAAGGGGAAAAAAGGTTTTACCTCAACAAATTGCGACGAAATTTCTTCCACCACAAATCAATTCTATTAGGTCCCCACAATGTCATACTAAAACGTCTGAAAGTCCAGAAAAATCCATGAAGTGAAGTGGCCACCTACTTCAGAACTGTTCACATTCTTTTGGTCATGACTCATGACCTTTTTTTCTGGTTTATTATTTAGATGATTTTAAAACCCTAAAAATGGCCTCCTCCATGTAGTAGAAAAGTGCCTATTTTTGTAAATTTAATATGGCAACCTATTTCAGGACTGTTCACTTTATTTGGCCATGACATTTTTTTCTGGTTTATTATTTTGATGATTTCAAAAGCCTAAAATATCTCTCTCAGTAAGGTAGATCACAATATAATATAATTGTATTACGTTTTTTTGCTAATCAGTAACAAGGATAAATGGATAATCCTATCCTTGTCTGGCAATGATCATCATACAAGCAAATGATTTCAGTTGAAGTAGCTAATTTTTTAGTTTTTTTTTGTTTGTTTTTTTTTACACATGTACACTTGATTCAAGCTGAAGTTAAGTTATTTTGATATCTGTTTAAACATTTTTAAAAAATCACCACAGGGAAGGAAGTTCCATAGTCCCTACTACCTAAGATACACTTTCTGTGTGTTAGATCAACTACCTAACTTGACCACACTTACCTCCTACCTTCAGCCTAGTCTTGCTAGCCGACCCTTTACTTTAACCATGAGGTAGAGGGTGTGCTAGTGAGACTACCTCCAGCCCTTCAGATATGGTTCAACATGTTTTTCAGGATTTATTTACCATGTCACATGTTTTCTCAATTTAAAAAAAAATTTTTTTTGATTTATTTATCTTTTTTAAATGAAGAATATAGCCATTAATAAGAAATTAAATTCTCGGAGGACCATTGTGTGGTTCGTTAATTTGATAAAGGGGGGGGGGGGTTTTGCAGGCTAAATAGCCAAAAGTAGTATTATAGCAGCTAAACTGAATAGATGAAAGGGATAACAAGATTGATTTCTTGGAGAGAAAAATAAGTTGAGCAGCACTAGTAACTTTTATTTTATTTATTTTATTTTATTTTATTTTATTTATTATTATTATTTTTTTTTTTAGGTGTAGACATTCCCTCCTAAACATTATCCCAATCCAGGCAAAAAATTGCAAATTGGGAATTCATTTTTAATGGGAATTTGTAAAAATGTGAAATATTTTGGTTTTTGGTTAATGAAAATAAATGTTTCAGGTTTTCTAGAGTGGATAGGTGTTTGTGTGTTGGTTGCTAAATCACAACGGTTACTTTCTGAGAAATAAAAAAATATAAAAACACAACAAATTATTGCATATGAACCAAGAATAGGGACGTGCTATGCATGGTCAAATGAAGAATCATTCATTAGGAACAAATAATTTTATTTATTTATTTCGTTTTTTGTTGTTCCAATCTCCAGTTTCATTTTGGAGTAAATTTTTAATAATCTCCAGATATCTGAAAGACTGAGGTTGGCAGGTCTGGGATCATCACCCATCACGTGGAAGAAGCTACCTGTTCTACTTTTATTCTAGTCCCCTGGTCCTGGGCTTGTCTAAAGCACATTATTCCCTATTCTCATTTGGGGGGAAGTTTAGTTGTTTGTTTTCAATTTTCTTAGGTCCAACTGACCAACCCCATCCTCAGCAGAAATACTTGGCCTTCAAAATTGGCAATGGATTGACAAGGTAGTGTATGGATTGACAAGGTAGTGTATGGATTGACAAGGTAGTGTATGGATTGACAAGGTAGTGTATGGATTGACAAGGTAGTGTATGGATTGACAAGGTAGTGTATGGATTGACAAGGTAGTGTATGGATTGACAAGGTAGTGTATGGATTGACAAGGTAGTGTATGGATTGACAAGGTAGTGTGTATGGATTGACAAGGTAGTGTATGGATTGATCAAATTGATAGTGTATTCTAGACCACCCAACTTTTATGGTCTACCCAGTAAAGGCTCACCTACATCATAACTCATTATGACATAAAATTAGGTACCACTTGAATACGAGTGTGTTGCTAGAGTCAATAATTAATTGAAGTTTTAGATTCATAAAATACAAACTGATCATGAAGGGTTTGTCCTACCAAAAGAACTAAAAAGGTGTTTTAAATACAGCCATTCTTCACAGTTTGCCCATCCAATTTGCAGGGTAATGAAGTGGCACTGAATTAGTCATTTGCAACAGTGTATTTCCCCCACTGCAATGAGCATGCATCGTCATGTGACATAGAGCATAAATTCCCCCCCCCCCCCCCAGAAAGACTCATAATAATGACTGAGTTCACTGAAATTTGGCATGTGATCGCCACATGACCAGAGGTGTTATTATCCTATGTATGTGATGTTTATTAACCACACCCACTGGAAGTGGTTTTCCCTGCCTGTTACTTCAAAAGAAGCGTTTACTAATTATATCATTGTTAGATTTATGAGATTAGTGTCAATTATTCCTACATATTACATTAAGCAAATTGAAAAAGTTGGTTGCTGCAGAAGACCTGAGGTAGTTTTATTTTGTTGCTAGTAGTAAATATTCTTGTCACAAACCCGTCTAAGATGGATTTCACCAGACAACTGAGCCCACAACTGAAACCAACCAGACTTGGGTAACCCCAAATAGCTACAACTATACTAATAATATAGCAATAGCTGGAGAGAAAGTCTTTTCTCTCACACCCACTCAATGTACAGCACCCTCAAAAAGCAAGAACAAATCTTAGCTTTCCAAGAAGACTCCAAAATCACAGTTCACAATTACTCAATTCTGGTACTCTGTGTGTGCATTTGTTCTGTTCAGCCAATCAGCTTCTTCCCACCTTTTGGCACACACAACATACATAATTGAACAACACAAAAACACAATCCATTTATTAACTATCACAAACCACATCTGTTTAACAGTAAACAAATCACAGTACAGGTAATAATGCTAATAATATGTTCTTCTTTCTCTTGTCTTGTCCTTGAGACTTCTCAGCTCGTTCCCTGACAATTCCGAACACTGGACAAAATAATATTTTCTTCCATTCTGTGCAAACGACACTTCAGATAAATTGCCCTTTGTCCATCCACAAATATATAATGGGAACAAAAGTCTACTTTGCCATGACAGCACGCTTATCAAGCGAAATCTAACAAATATATTCTGTTAATATCCTCTCAATTAAAAGTGAACTGACCAATAGTAATTCGTGGACAAAATAATCATATTCATAGACAGAGGATTTATGCAATGAACTTATAGAAGACACACAGCAGCACATGATATACATACAGTATTAAGAGATGAGAGTTTTGGGAGAATGAGCTACTCTACTGTCAGAGTTTAGTTTGGACCACTGCTGCTCTCCTAATGCTTTGGCAAAGTGGTCGTCCACTGTGGCTGGCATCACGTTCACACTGTCCTCCTGTGTGGCCTTGGACAAGGTGGTCGATGTTATTCTTGAAGAGCTCAGCGGAGTGATAGACTTAGAGGACAGACTCATGCAAGTCAATGGTTGGAGTGGCAGCACAGCAGGTGAAGTAGCTCCGGCTGCTACAATCAAATAATTACAGAAAATATGTCTGAGGGCATAAAAACTCCATGCATGTGAAATTATCAGGGGACCGGGGGGGGGGGGGGGGGGGAAGAATTGATGTTTAATGTTTGGAAAGGCATTGTTAAAATGAACATGTGTATTAAGGCAACATCAGTGATTCCTTCCACATGTGATAATAAGTTATGTGCAATTGATATAGCAGTGTTAGCTGCAGTGAACTATTGAGTTACCAATAATATATTCTAGAACAACACATTCAACAAGAAACAAACAAACCAAAAAAAAAAAAAAAAAAAAAAAAAAAAAAAAAAAAAAAAAAAAAAAACCCCAACAAAACAAGAGGAATAAAACATCATCAAGAACAAAACAAAGGATAAATCATAACTGTCCTGGGAGAACAGAGAGAGTTGATTGGTCTGATATGCACTTGAGAAATATTGCTCACTCCCAATCTTTAAAATGATGACATTATTTCTTTGTATATCATCTCAATTATAACTAGTACTATCATTGCTTGTGACTAATAATTGACTATATGGAAAGGAAAATAACAGTTTCAAGCTACTTCAGTCAGTGCTAATACCCTTCCCACCACCTCACCTGATATTCTCTCAACATGAATGCGGAACAAATGCTTTCATATACCATCAAAATGAAATAAAAAGGAAAAATATTTATGCATGATAAAAGACATTTAAGTTAATTAATTTCAGCTACTGTACTCATTGGTAGCCCAGGGGTGTGTGACACATGGCTACATGCTCCTTGTCCTTATTGGTCTTCAATGATGACTACTTCAACCATCACACTAACTGACCTACTTGATGAGAGTGAAACATATGAAGTGCCACTACAGTACTGAACACTAATTCAATCCTTGTGTTGGATAGTGCTGACATAGCAGTATTGCTGATGTAGAGCACAGAACTTCCTGTAGGTCACAATAGAGGCACACAGAGTATATGCAGATGCAAGGTGTAAAGGTCATTTCAAGTACTGTGTATATATATATATATATATATATATATATATATATATATATAGAGCTAATAATGACTCCTCAGTAATGTGCTGCAAGACCAGCAGCTTCAATACATAGCCTTTGAATTCAGATTTTGAAAGAATTCATGGTCTTGCAGCTACTTTCACCTCTTTTTTCATGGATGACTGAAAACTTACTATAGGAAAAAAGAGAGAGGAAGTTAAGCATAAGTAAACAATAGTCAACTCTAGATTGCAAAATAGCAGCCACGAGTGCAAGGGAATTAAGAAAGAAAGTAAAAAAAGTAAATTATGTTATTTTGGATTTTTAAATAGGTGAAATAATATTTCCATGTATTCTAGAGTGGACAGGTGGTGGTGTGTTGGTGGCACAATCACAATGGATGTTATCGTGGAAAATAAATGGTTGACTAAATACTAATGGTCTAATGAACCAGCAATAAATACCTTCAAATTGCACTTCCAAATGTGGAATTATTGTACACAGATAATAAGGAGAGAGAGGGGGACAAAAACAGTCAGACTCTAAGAAAAGTTTAAGCTTGTTAGGAGGAACCAGTTTTCACCCATAAGCTACTCTATGTGGCTTCATCCAGAGTTGGTAACCTTCTTTTCTCCACATAACTGTCAACAGATCCTCTAATCAAAAGACAAGAAATGTTGTACTATGAAACTTTTGACAATTGATTGAGTAATGGTCATGTAGTTGATTGAGTTGTGTGGAAATGGAGGGTGAAATAAATCATTTGGATGAATATTCACAAGCTAGCAAGTGAAGTTTTGTTCATGTGAGGAAGCAAAATACTTCTCTCTCTGGTTTGTCTCAACTTATGAAGGTCATGCAGGAGGGGAAGGTGAGCCTTGCCCTGGATGATGCACTCAAGAATAGAACAATACATAGAAGCCATTTTTTTGCTAGATAATTGGCATAACTCAACGCAAACAAATGAAACATCTCTGGGCTGTGGTTACAGTGCGTCAAAGGATGATCTCAATTCTGAGGTCCTTCATTTGCTCCACCCATACAGGAGGCTGGCCTCTGTATTTACAGTCTCTGAGTGATATGGAGGAATATCTTGCAGCTGCTCGGCACAATAGCCAGATAAAATATCTTGCACTGTTTATTTCCACAATGCTGGACCTACAGCACAGCCAGCCACCCTGCCTGACGTACATGCAGCCTTCATGAATGCTCTCTTTCCTGTGTAGGGCCCAGTATACTCACTGACCTCTTCATAGAGCAAATTCTGATGGCTGGCATCAAGGCAACTGGCAGGTTAACACATGGTCGGTGGTTTTAGTGAGAGTACCCTCCTCCTCTTTCTGTTTTTAAGACCCATATGTGCTGAAGTTATCTAGTCATTTTTCAGATTGCAGGATTTTCTTCAAATACAGGAGATGGACATTGTGACCTTGCCACATGCATGGGATGTGACCATGTCTAATATACACAAGCTCCTTCAGGTGTTGGTAGAGAGGGGTCATTCAATAAAATCTCAGAAAAGTATAGAAGTTTCTCAATGGGGTTGTTGGCAGAGGAATCAGTCAGTGCACATACTGATGCACGTGACGGTTTGAGTGTTGGATATCAGATCCTTGCATTATGGTTGGGAATTCTGTGACAGAATACAAGTCTCACAGAAAAATTATGTTAAGATGAAGGTATGTAGATATGTTCCTCTTCAGTAGCTTTTACCAAACAATCACAGTGTTCTGCAGTCGACTGGTCTTGCTCCCACTCCTCAGCACTATCAGATGCAACCATGCCAGTGAATGCATAAACCCTGTGACCTGCTGTGCTGCTGTGCACACCAGCATGCCTGTGGTCAGTCCAGGACATCACTGGCACATGTAGTTGTGAAGTAGATAACCAGATACTGATGATATTGAGGACCAATTGGAGCTGCATCAGATAAACAATAACAGTATTCTCTGAAACTTTGGTTTGGACTTGAAAGTACCAATAAAATGTGACAGAGACAACAGATTTTTACTATAATTATGTTTGTTTGCCATCTCCTCCAAGACACTTTGGCCCACAGAGAAAAAGGAAATGGTTTTGGTCACCATTCATTGACCTCACTTAGAATGTATTCAACCTATTTGTGGTTTGTAGTACTCATAATGCAGCTTGGTGGTTACACATGCATGAAATTGAGCCCCCCCCCCCCCCCCTCCCCCATTCCCAAGGAAATTTTGGGAAAAAAACCCAAGCTGGGTTTAGCTACAGACCTAAAACTTTGTATGCATATGACTTCACTCTGGGAGTAACATGGGATGGGTCTCACCTGGTCACACCTCTTCCTTTTTCTGTGTAAGGCTAAAAATGTATATAATGGTACTTCAGCAAAAACACTTGAATCTAGGGAGTTAGACCCATGAACCCATATATATTTGGAATCAATATAATCTGGGGAATCTTTAAAGTACATGTATATGACCACATCCATTTCTGTTTTCATGTCAGGCCCTAAGAAGGCAAAAAATGGTATTTTGGTCAGACAAAGCCTTGGAGCAATAGACTTAGAACTTGATATGCATGCACAACTTTGGGAGTAACATGGGTAGGGTCCTACCTGGCCACACCTCTTCCCATTGGTGTGTTAAGTGAAAAAGTGCAACCAAAAAAAAGAGAAAAAAAAGAACTTCTGAATAATGCTTGGACCTAAGGAGTTAGATTCAGGAACACACTCTAAAATATATTTTGGTTTGTGAGTATGTATGTTAGTACATAAGTGTGTCTAGGCATGACAGTCAAATACTTGGGACCAAAAAGGCCGGAGTTTGTAAAAGTCGGATGATGAGGAAGGAGAGGGAGGCTGTTGGGAGATATGCTGTGAAGCATGTGAAGACAGACCTCAAACATGACAGAACAACCAAGGTGGTAGCTCCCACAAAGGAGATTGGTCAAACAAGAGGTTCTGCCTATAAGGCTCAGCAAATGTGTGCAACCAATTCAGTTCCACAATTCATGTTGGAGTAAGGTCGAGCAAGAAATTCTTCCAGTGAAGCTCAGAGGATGTTTATATCTGATATAAATGCACCAGCCAGGTTTGAATGTGCTCTGGTCACTATTGCAAGTGCTGATATCGGGTTGCAAATTACTAATCACTGTCGTGTTGTAGGCATCCATCTCAGGAAGTGGAAGAAGAAAGGAATAACCAAGACAGAAGATTTTATCAATTTCTTACGCCATAGAGGTAATATATTAATTAGTACATTATTCGAAAAGAAGTAAGTCATACTTTTGCTGGGAAATGGTTTATGCCTCCATGGTGGTGCATGTCTCTTCCTCTGCTATTCAAAATTTAATTCTGTAAAACCAACGGCCACCTCCCCCCCAAGTGATTATGCCAAACTTAATCCTAATCTGCCCAGAGGGTCCTTGAATGGCAGCAGTTATGAACAAATACTAAAAAGAAAGATAGATAGGCAAACATACTGCACTTGCTAATTTTATTATGTAAAGATCATTCCCCCAAGCGCTTATGTCAGATTTCACTCCACCAGCCGAGACATTCTCTAAATCTCAGTGGTCAGGCACAAACAGACAAAGATTAATAGGTATACAAAATATGGCAAGTATAAATATAATTATGTAAATACCTTATGTAATAACCATCCTGTACCCACCCCAAATGCTCACACCAAATTTCATCCCAATTGGCCTCGCAATTCACTCAATCCCAGCAGTTAATACACAAATAGAAAAAAGATAGATAGACCAAAATCGGAAATTCGCAATCTAATTATGTAATAACCAACCCACATCCACCCTCCCCAAGTGTCACGCCAAATTTCATCCCATACAGACCAGCGCTTTGCTCAATCCAAACGGTTATGCACAAATAGAAAATATAGATAGGTAGACTAAAAATACGGCAATTCAAAATTTTATTACGCACAAATCATCCCATATCCCCCACCCAAATTCTCATGCTAAACTTTATCTCAATCGGCTCAGCAGTTCCCAAATTCCGTCAACTCAGAAATCACCCTATCTTTTGATTCCTCCGTTGAACTGAGTACCTCTCAGTGTTCTTCCTTTAGCTGTGCATCATGCAGAGTCTCAGCAGTCCAAGGAAGGAGAAGAAATCGAGAAAGAAAAAACTTAGATACAATGAACGAGGAAGGCAAGAGAGGTCTTCTGAAAAGTCTTTCCTCATCAATTCCTTAGCACTTGTATGCACAGATCAGTGCTCAGCATATGATATATAGGAATTATGACTTTGAAATCCCACTAATGAAGAGAAAAGTTGGCTTGTTTCTTGTGGAGCTGCATATGCCTAATTTTTCCTGAAAGAAATATGTCGTGGCATCTACTAAGTGCACAACCCAATGGATATTTGCTGAGTAGGACTCACAAAATGGAAACCCAAGAATTAAAAAAAAAAACACCTGTGTCTTCTCCTTCCCCCCTTTTTCCCCCGTAGGGGGAAGGGGGTGCTATCTCCCCTAGAGGTCTTTATTTCTTCTTATATTCCCTAAGGGTTTTGTTTCTTCTTCTTTTTCTTTTTTTTTAGTTGTAGCACTACAAAACTTGGTGGGACAAGAAAGGTTTTTAAAATTTTTTTGGGCCCACCATGTTTTTTTGTTTTTTTTGTGGGGGGGGTGGTGCTGTCAATGACCCTTTACCCCAGAATCTGCCCCAGAAAAGAGGTGGGCTTTCATTTCAGACTTGGGAGGTTGTTAAGAATTCCCTAGAGTAGTCTCCAGCAACCATCCATTGGACGAGTACTTGGAGTGCATGATATTAACTTTGAATGGATAAATTACTGAAATGAGAAAATGCCCCATAAAACCCCTCCCCCCATTTTATATGAATATTAAGCTAACTAAACAAATTTGAAAAATGCAGGAGGCCGAAGGCTGACTGAAACAACCGCCTGCAGGGCAGCAGGTTTGCTACTAGTTTACATAATGTGAAATGCCATTAGTTGGAAGTTTGCCTTCATGTGATTATATTCCAGGAGAAGTTTCTCACCACACACACACACACAGAGGAGGTGCCGACACGGAGTGCAAATACCAGTTCTTCTCCATTGGAGTAATAATTAAATTTGATAAAGTACATAATATTTACGTGGCAGATTCCACCTTCACTAACACTTCATGGGAATATGTCCACTGTGCAAGTGATGCACTCACCTGATGTCACCTGATGTCACCTCCTCTTCCTCTTCCTCCATCAGCTCATCCTAGCCCTTCACTCGTCATTTCACTAGCACACCCAAAACTCTGTTGAAAGCACTCACCCAACCTCATATATGGGACCTTCATCTCATGTATTACATGGCAAATGATGCAGGGCACGTTACCTTGCCTGAGTGGAGACTGCGGCATGTGTAAGGCAGACAATGTCCGTGGTATGAGGTGTGAACCATGTCAATGATATTGGCTCATACTTCCTACTACAGCAACTTGAGTTCCTTATTTGGAATTCCTCCACTGCTACTATAGATGGAGTGCCTGCCGGTGGGTGGGTGCTGTCAGAATCAGAGCAACTATATGGAGTGGAGGTAATTGACTTAGCATGGGAAAGGTTTGGTTACCTCAGCTCAGTCAGTGCCCAGGCAACTCTGGCCACAGCCACACACCTAGCTCTGCCACACTGTGTCACATGGTGTGGCTTGTGGGGGGGGGGGGGGGGGGGAAACAATATAGGAGGAGCAGTCCATCCAATGGACGCCCACGAGGCATCTCACCATGTCAAGTTTCTTTCCTCTGCTAATACTTGACAGGTGATGGTACTAACTAGACACACTTGGTTGTTTACGGTTGCTAAACCTTAATTAGCACAGACCATACGCCATTGGCATGCCCCATACTTACCAGATACAGTGAAATCAAATAAAGTGAGAACATAATTCAATATCTTGCCAAAAAAAACAAAAAACAAATAGAATTAAGTACAATCATATTGACCTAATTTTGAAATCTTTAAATATTTGGTGGTCACCAGTAGCATTGCAGGTGTCTATTAGCCCTACCTGTGGCCTACCTGAGGTCCACCTGTGGCCCACCAGGACACTCAGTCCCTTACACAGGTTGATGACACAGTGTCTGGTACAGAGAGAGATAATATGGGACCACAAAGAAATATTGTGTTTGAGGTCAACTGGACCTTCAAGAATAATGCATTTGTGTGATGTAGATTTTCTTACTTTCTTCAGCTTTAAATATGCCAATTATCTATCACACTTTTTTTGTTGCTTGATTAAGTTTGTCTGGGTTGAGATTGAGCATGCCTCCAGCCACTCCAGTATCTTACTATAATTCACAATCTGTTTGTCTCTGTGTGTCTGCATGTGCAGACTCTAATTCCTTCCTCATCACTTCAATGGGAACAACTACCTGTCACTTGGTCACTAAGTCACAGGTAGTGGGGGGATCTTCCACCAGTTCAAAGTCTGCACAGGGGAATTGACTTGATGGAGACACTCACTCTGGACAGATGAAGATGCTGAAGTCTTCCTTGGCCCACCCTATACTGTTGCAATGGTTTGTCAAAGAAGTACAGTTGGTGCAAATTGTGGAGCTTTGGTAGAGAGACAAATTCAGTGGAAAAAAGAGCCACACCCAACCAAGAGCCTGGGACTATGTATCTGAAGCTGTAGGTGCACAATTTAGGGATTGCTTAGAGAATCTGAACGTGCACTGTGGGTGTGGTCATGGAGGCATGGTCAAGGAATAAAGCTAGCTAATAGAGATGCCATATGGCAGAGAATTTTGGGCAAAAGACAAAATTTTATTGTTCTATATTTGAACAAGGAAAAGAAAAAGAATCTAATTGTTTATTAGACTAACAATCATAGGAAAAAAATAGGAGTACAGCCAGATACTGCAGCAGTATGTCACCCCTGAGCAGTCTGTGGCCATTTCACACTCACTATCTGAGTATGTATCTATCAATCTGAACCTTACCAGTTTAGAGTACACAAAGGGCATTATGTGACAGTACAAGAAAGTTTCAATCTTCCTTCCCAAAATATGCTGGACTAGAGATAAATCAATTGCAGCAATCATTCCATCATGCCATTTTGGTACGTAATCCTCAGCTAATAGTCTGAGCCTGCTGTAGCTGAACATAACATATGCATAGCACATAGCTTCATACAGAAGGGGGGGGTGTATCCTGGGATATCCCCCCCCCCCCCCCCCCCCAGATACTATTCCCCTCCCAGCAGAAGTAAGCTGTCATAGAAAACGTACCAGCAGCTCATGAATTATAGTTGGGCTGGCAGACCAAAACACACCAGAATTCATTTCACAGCACATACTTAAAAAAAAATAATCCCCTTGGGATGCCCCCCCCCCCCCCCCCCCCTCACTCCCAAGGAAACCAACTCCTGTATTCTACCTTGACACTACTACTATTACAGCTTGTCACTCACTGATGACCCTTACCTGTTGGTGAACCCAAGGTCAACCCTTGTGTGGGTGTGACAAAGGCTCCAGCAGATGACACCATCTGCAGCATTGGACTAGGAGACACCCAGAAGTATCCATTGCCAGCTTTTGGAGAGACTATTCCAGGCATCAGATTTGTTCCAGTCTGGATCATGTTGTTGATGGGAGAAGCCACGCTGACCTGTGGCAGCAACACATAGGGTTGCTGTGGCTGCTGCTGCATGATCATGGGGGAAGGAGGCAGCAACATGATGCCTCCACTGCTGCTGGGGAGGGCCGGCACATCTGCAGACAACACCAACAACACCAACAACACAAACAAACAAATAACCATGACAGTTTGAACTAACTGAATTGTTATCTACACCACATGATAAAAAACAAAAACAAAAGATAATTACTACACAATAGAATGTGATCTTCACTGACAATGTGTTGTGGAACATGTCCCAAGAATAAAGAAGTAAGTGATAAACTCATGCTGATAGTTGAGAAAATAAACATCTCCCAATGTAAACAACAATAACAACAAGAATAATATATTTTAGATCTCAAGCACACTCACTTCTGGCACATGTAAGACATACTAAGACACTGGAGTATTGCATACCTCACACACACACTGACACACCATCACCTTTGTCTGGCAGAGAACGGCTGCCATTCCTTAGCAACTTGGGGTCCACCTGAGTCTCCATCCTCCTGGTCCCAGGGAGACTGTTGACTGAGGTGATGTTGGGAATGGTTGGCCATCTCAACTGCTGGGCCGCTGCTTGCAACTGCACTGCTTGTGCAGTGGTTCTAGTCAAACTGTTGGGGGAGGCAGGCAGAGTGCCAGGCCAGGCCTTGGTTAGGTCTATCACCTGCACCAGACTAGCAGCAGACACTATACCTGTTGCACTGCCACTGAACTCTCTCAGGAGGTTCTGCTGGCTAGTTGAAATATCTGGCAGTCTAAAAGGTACACAATTGTTTGACATTGTTGCTATGGACGTCACAGAGGGAGAAGATGTGTTGAGAGGACACACATGACCGTAAGTAAACATTGGCTTTGCTTCTGACAGTTTGACAGTCATGCGAGAAGACACCGACTTCACAGTATTCAAATCTTCTGAAGAACTTAACCTTTTTGAAATGGCAGAAATGGTGCGGTTTCCAGAGGAGTCACTCGGAGGGAGAGGAGCGGCAGAGGAAGATGTAGAGTAGGTATTGGTTGTGGCCAACCCTGGACTGGATGACCTCTCATCTCTGGCCCCATGTATAGATGCTGCAGAGAGAGGCACTGGACAATCATCTGTGACCTGCACCTGCGAGTGTTACATAACACACGATAGACAACAGGTAATGGTGAGCCACAGACCTGGACAATACACATGTTGCATTGGAGTGCAGGGGAGGAAGGAAGGAAGGAAGGAAGGAAAGAAGGAAGGAAGGATGGATGTGAAGGCTCACACTGTGCGGTTGGTCAGGGCATTCTGCATGTGTGGGATGCTCACTTGGTGCAGACTAATAACTTGTTTTGTGTAAGCAAAACTTGTACACAATGAAAGTAATGACATAATCTAGAATCACCATGGCGACCAATTAGTAATGGAAGTTGGCATGCATTGAACCTTAGAACTGCTACAATATTCACGACCATTGGTTCAAGTTTATAACTGATCTCTTTTCTTTTTTGGAACTTTGTATTTTCACAGAATAAGTAGGACCATGCATCTTCTACTAGGCCAGTTTCCTACAATTCAAACAGAAAAAGGATTATAATATACTCGTGCTACTGCTCCTACTCTCATGCAACCGGCTCTGAGCAGTTGCTATAGCTACCCACACACACACCTGTACATTTCACTTAACTTCAACCATGGCACAATAACTAAGACATTTGCAGAGCTCATACCAAATGGCAAGTGAGAAATTTAAGGAAGATTGATTACTCAGTTTAGAAGAAACAAGTTTTAAGGGCTGGAAAAGCAATGCTCTCAGGCAAGTAGCTAAAATACAAGGCAATGAAATATAAACACATTTCCAATATTTCGATATGCATAAAGTATGATGTGACCCACCTAGAGAGAGAGAAAGGGGGAGAGAGAGGGAGGGAGAGAGAGAGAGGGAGAGGGAGGGAGAGAGAGAGAGGGAGGGAGAGGGAGGGAGAGAGAGAGGGAGAGAGGGAGAGAGGGAGGGAGAGAGAGAGGGAGGGAGAGAGAGAGGGAGGGAGAGAGAGAGGGAGGGAGAGAGAGAAGGAGGGAGAGAGAGAGGGAGAGAGAGAGGGAGGGAAAGAGAGAGGGAGGGAGAGAGAGAACGTTCTCCAACAAATACTGGAATGAAGAATAGTGACTATATTTGAGAGAGATTATTTAGCAACATTCACAACTCTTGTGAGGACTGACTGTGACTGTGCCACCCTGGCCTAGGTCAGAGGTCAGGTGGAAGTCAGCCATCACCATTCGCTAGCCACAACACAGAGTAAGTCTCACCTCCACATCAACTTCTGTGTCAGCTTTCCATTTCTTGCCTTGAGACAAACTTCGCTGGAAATGAATTTCAATCTCGTCTGTAACATCAATATAATATAAGAAGTAACTATTTAACAATACTTAAGGTTGTTTTTATGAACACATTGATTGGCTTAATCAAAATCTTTTAAAATATTTAATTTGGAGATTGATGTCTGAAAAAATGTGATTAGTTTTTAACACTCTATTTTCTACCCCACCCCCAATCTGGAGATGGATCTTAACATGACCATAAATGGAGTTACTGGGAGGAGAGGAGGGAAGGGTAAATTCAAAAGAAAGAAGGCAGGAAGCTCTACAGTGGCATGGATGGCATGCACTCAAGGATGGGCTGTGTGTGTGTGTGTGTGTGTGTGTGTGTGTGTGTGTGTGTGTGTGTGTGTGTGTGTGTGTGTGTGTGTGTGTGTGTGTGTGTGTGTGTGTGTGTGTGTGTGTGTGTGGGCTACTCACATGGGCAAACTGAAGGGAAAGTGAATGGAAAAATAATATCTTTTTGTGGTCCTTGATGCATAACCTGGTATTTATAAATTTTGGAAATTTTTTTATCCAATATCTGTAGAGAAAAATTGCTTCCAAAATTTACATCCTGTAAGGGTGTAACATTCATTGACATCACAAGGGGAGGGAGGGGGGGGGGACACAGCAGCTGTTGCTACTCACTGAAGGTCATACACTATTTCTCAACAATTCCTTGTAGTCAGGATTCTGGACAACCAGTGGCATGATCAGTTATAGGATAATGTTTGCTGGACATACGGTGCCTTGATTATTGCAAGCAAAGCTGCCAATGGGCCTCTGATACTTTCTGATCACCTCAGAGCCTAGCGACACTGATTCCTCTTCAGCTTCATCCAGCTCTGATTCAGGTATAGAAAATGAGGATCAACAACTTCTGATTTATCATGGTAAAATCTACCCATTTGTAAAATACTCGATAGCTAGCTTTGCCCCCTTTTTGGTGAGCAGTAAAATATTTCATACTTAGCAAGCTATATAGCTAAGTGTGTAATTGTTCTTTTTTACACTTGGTTGTAACATCTCTAGCTTGTATATTATAGGGCTTTGACTATCAGGGCAGTCACAAGTGATATATGTTATAGCCAAGTGTAAAAATTGGATACTGAAGTAGTCAGACTAGAAATTGAGGTTATGTGTACAGAGCAGGCCTAATCCAGACAGAAGTGGTGGAGCTAATTCCATAACTTGATACCTTATGGTGCAGAGACATGCAAACACGAAGCTCTCTATCTATCGAAAAGCCCATTGAAATGTCTATAAAACAGTTTCAAGCTTGTAAAAAAATTTCTTTCTTTTTTTTTTTTTTGGAAAAATTTTCAGGCCTTCTCTGTATGGCCTCAGGTATTTGTGTGGTCTCTCTAAACTGAGGCCTCAGGTATTTGTGTGTTTACACACACCAACACACCATTATCATATTATACCTGAGCCCACTTGTGATGAAAATTTCTGGCAGCTGGTCGACAAGATAGGAACATACTTTAGGCACTCATTAAATGATGGCATGCTTGTGGATTCACACCAATGCAGCATTGCGTTAGGTGACACCATCAACTAGTACAGTGTGAAATGCAATAGGAATCTGTACTTGAACCACATCACACAATTCTGTTGGAATATGAGTGCCAATTATAGGGCTTGCAAAAAAAATTTTTTTTTTGGTGCTGGAAATATTTTTTTAATATACCATTTACTACTTCATTGGCTCAAAACCATGCAGAGAAACTGCAACAGCTGCACTGGCTACTGTAAAGTATTCAACTTGTTATCGTTGTATAAACTGCATTTGTTGCTAGGAGATGTCTATTCTTAATGACTAATTACAAGCGACACAGTTCACAAGTGCATGACCTAAACCACACCAATCACTCAAGATGCCATTAACAGTACCACTAAATTCACAACACTAAATAACATAATCCCTCCCTCTCTTCCTTCCCAAGGAGGAAGGCCTGCCTTGCATGATTGGTATCCATTGCAATCATTGAGAAAGAGAAAAAGAGAGAAAACAATTATTAAACTATTGACTAGAAGAGACCATAGATTGTTAATTCCACTCAACACAGACAAGGCATATGTAACTGGCTTGATATGTTAATTCCACTCAACACAGACAGGGCATATATAACTGGCTTGATATGTTAATTCCACTCAACACAGACAGGGCATATATAACTGGCTTGATATGTTAATTCCACTCAACACAGACAGGGCATATATAACTGGCTTGATATGTTAATTCCACTCAACACAGACAGGGCATATATAACTGGCTTGATATGTGGGCACACTCCTCCATGCCATGCACAAACATTCTAAAAGGAAAGCAAGAGAGTGTGCACTCCGAGTGCCCACCAGGAGGGCAGGGAAGTCTCACATATTAGGTGGTCAGGTCCATAGCCTCAGGACAAATTAGCTGAATGCACAGAGCTAACTGACATTGTGGATTAAAAATTAAAAATATTTTTTGGGGTGCTTTTTAATCAAATTGGGGTAGAATACAGTTAGATAATCACATTCCTTGGATATCGCAAATGGCCAACCACTTAAATACCTTAAAATGTCCAAATACCGAAAGTTATCTGAGCCATTTGCTGGCTTCATTGATCCAATTAACAGAACTAAGTTACTATCCTAGAGCTGCCATAGCGCTAGGTAGCCAAGACCATATTTTGCTGTCTCTCCTTCTATCACCTACACTCTCAGGGAGACTACAGTTACTTCCTCCCTCCCCTCCCTCCTCCTCTAACAATGCACTACCATATATAGGTAGACAAATCAGGTGGATATCTACACAACAATGGACTTCATAGGGAGGGAGGGGGGGGGGGGGGGTACCAAGGACCTCTTTGGCTAAGCTCATGTGGCAGTCAAGGGGAGTACACACACACACACACACACACACACACACACACACACACACACACACACACACACACACACACACACACACACACACACACACACTAGTTGGTAGTAAAAAGCATCCACCGACCACACCTCCCACCACCTGTCTGGAGCTGGATCTGTCACAAGGCATGGGGTGTGTCCATAACTCCAGAGGGTCTCTGGGCAACAGGAACCTCACCCCCTCATATTCATAGGCTCATATTCACAACAGATATATAGTCAAACCAAATTCAATAAATAACATACATTTGTTACATGTCCATATGAGTTGCACATACCTGTCATGCATTTATACTACAGAAATGAACAGCATGCAACCACAATCAAATTGAATTACACAACCCACAATGTTTTATAACAAGTCAAGAAATGTGTAAATCTACTACTGTGGATTGTCCTGTCTGAGGTCTTGAAAAGGTTAGAGGACTATGATCTCATGACACAGCAAAAAGATAACAGACAAATTCATGAGCAGGCAGTGGGTGACTTGTCCTCACCTTGTGTAACATCATCTGCTAACACAGCAACAAGCACATTAATCATTAATTACATAGCTACTTTCACTTATCTTCAAACATAGTGCCAAGAGCCTCACTCAGAATGTTAACTGACCACAAATACACACTATGCCTCCATCTAACAGGTCATTATAGTGTTTAAGCATTAAATTGTATTTATGCCCACACAGAATGTGAATTAAAAATGCTCCAGCAGCAACAATATACCAGCCCCCCCCCACCCACATCCACCCTCTCCCACCCACATCCACCCTCCCCCCCCCCACCCACATCCACCCTCCCCCCCACACACTGTGAGATGAGGTCAGAGAGATGACTCCTAAAATGATGAAGGGGTAATCAGGTGGGAAAGTTTCCTTCTGGACTACAAATGGCTCCCCATGACAAGTAAAGAGTACCGCTCTACTGTGGCTGCTTTGGTTGCCTTGAAGGTGGGGGGTTAGAGCACTGCCATGAGGAGGGCAGTACACACTATCACTCACTGGTACCGTGCAGTGGCTGATTCAATTCCATCACATGACACATCATTCCATTCATGAACTACATTCAACTCCCAATAGGAACATTTTTGTATCAAGACTAAATACTTGGAAGATGGCCAAACATTTCCAGAATGTACATCAGCCATTTTGGAAAACATTCAATCCCATTGCAATGATGCTATCAACAGATGACATTTGAACACTTTCGTGCCTAGAATCGTATTAGTTTGAACAAGGTCTGTCACCGCCAACTGTCTGGCTGCCCACCTATGCAGCCAATGTGCAGCCAATGTGCAGCCAATGTGCAGCCAATGTGCAGCCAATGTGCAGCCAATGTGCAGCCAATGTGCAGCCAATGTGCAGCCAATGTGCAGCCAATGTGCAGCCAATGTGCAGCCAATGTGCAGCCAATGTGCAGCCAATGTGCAGCCAATGTGCAGCCAATGTGCAGCCAATGTGCAGCCAATGTGCAGCCAATGTGCAGCCAATGTGCAGCCAATGTGCAGCCAATGTGCAGCCAATGTGCAGCCAATGTGCAGCCAATGTGCAGCCAATGTGCAGCCAATGTGCAGCCAATGTGCAGCCAATGTGCAGCCAATGTGCAGCCAATGTGCAGCCAATGTGCAGCCAATGTGCAGCCAATGTGCAGCCAATGTGCAGCCAATGTGCAGCCAATGTGCAGCCAATGTGCAGCCAATGTGCAGCCAATGTGCAGCCAATGTGCAGCCAATGTGCAGCCAATGTGCAATGCAGAGAGTAGCAGCACAGAGACATTGCATGTGCCTTCCTCAACCACAACTTATCAATGTGTGCCCAAATTAGAAGGAGATATGCTGGACAGGATGACAAGTAGGAACTCTGTCCATGTTTGTGACTGCCTTAGCACTACATCAGTCAGTCACACAAGCATTGATCAACTCCCAGCACCAGACAGGATTTGTCATGGAACTTCACAAGCATAACATGAAACACTCAGCAGTTTTGTACGTCTTTATCTTGTTCCAAATTTGTCCTGTGTTCTGTTAATCTGCATGCTAATTCCTGAGATTCCTGTGGGGCAGAGAATAATGAACTCCCAACACTAACTCAACCCCTTCCCTGTGTGGAGATGCAGGCACTATGAGCCACATCCACCATTGTCCTTAGCAACCATTGTTCCAATCCATCATTGCCCTTAGCAAGCACTACTGTCCTTGGCAACCACTATTGCCATCCACTATAGACTGTAGCAACCACAGCCTTCATCCACCAGTCCCTAATAACCACTGTTGCCATCCACCAGTCCCTAATAACCACTGTTGCCATCCACCACAGACCTTCCTTAGCAACAATTGCCCTCAGCTCCCATGACCTTCAGCCCCCAGGCAGGCAGGCAGGCAGGCAGGCATGGGTGTGGTGCACTCACAGCAGATTCCAAACCTGCTTGACAGATGAAAAAAAATAACAACCAATTCTTAGCTGAGCACTTTGGCACAAACATTCCAGGCAGAGTTGCTCAGCAACCTGAAGGAATGCATGCCACCTTGCAGAGGAAGGGAATGCCTTGTAAGTGGACCTTGACTACATAATGAGGACTACATAACTCATCAATCTCACATACATCATGGCATAGCATTGGCACTGTCTACTAATTACTGCTAGCAAATAGTCCAGTGACCGACTTCAACCACTCTAGCTGCCAATGAACCCTTCAAAATCCGAACCAGAGTACACTTCAATTAGGTGTGTGTGTGTGTGTGTGTGTGTGTGTGTGTGTGTGTGTGTGTGTGTGTGTGTGTGTGTGTGTGTGTGTGTGTGTGTGGTTTGGACAGTCAGGAATGGAATGGGTCCATGTTATCCACCACCTCACCCCGCAGTATATAGTGGAATGTTGTCACATGCACATACATGTTGTTGAAGCTGGTGGGAAGATAATGCCACACCCACTTGATGGCTATTAGAGAATGAGCCAGGGATAGTGAGAGTAATTGGAAGAAAGAGATCCCATTTTGAAGTCATTACATGGGAGAGGTGGAAAGGAAAAAGATAGCTGTTTGCAAACAGAGCTGATAGGGAACACAACACCAGCTCTGTTTGCTCCACCAGTGGACAGTCTGTGTTGGGTGGACCAGCAACATGTCACACCATGTCACACCAGCCATTCCTATCTGTACACTGTCATTCCAATCATGCAGGCACCACAATAAGAGAGGGCACTGGAACTCCTGTGGACAGGCACCACAATAAGAGAGGGCACTGGAACTCCTGTGGACAGGCACCACAATAAGAGAGGGCACTGGAACTCCTGTGGACAGGCACCACAATAAGAGAGGGCACTGGAACTCCTGTGGACAGGCACCACAATAAGAGAGGGCACTGGAACTCCTGTGGACAGGCACCACAATAAGAGAGGGCACTGGAACTCCTGTGGACAGGCACCACAATAAGAGAGGGCACTGGAACTCCTGTGGACAGGCACCACAATAAGAGAGGGCACTGGAACTCCTGTGGACAGGTCCATCCACATTGCTTCACAAGGCACAGCATTTCCTAGCCAAGTTTACAATATTTGGCCAAGTTGGTAATTCAGAAATTAAAATACCACAACTACCAAATTCCATAAAATGTCAAATATGACCAAAATTCTCAGCAAATTCAAATGCTCTTTTGTCAGCTCTTAAGAACAAATGAACGAAATTATGAAGGTTGCACTTAGGGCAACACTGGGAGTCCTACACACACAGAGAACACCTGCTAGATGTCCATTACACATTAGCAGAACATGGGCTATAGTTAGTTGTATTGTGGGCTGTTACTTGCACTTTCAGCAATTACTGTAGCAATACATTTACAATTAGAATATTACTTGTTCAGGACATGAAAGCATTACGCAAAAAAGAAGTGCCACTTTAATATAGTCAATAAGGGGAAAAAAATCAATATTATGGAAATCCTCATTACCAGGGTTACTGCATGCCTGACACCTGATACTAAAGTGTTCACAATATCAGAAAATGATGTGGAAACAAATTATTCCAGCAAAGAATATACAATTTAAAATAAATATACAAATTTATGGACAAGCTCCAATTGCTGTTAAATTTCGACACTGGTCTCCCATCTGCAGTTTCCTTCTGTATCATTTCACAATAATCAATGGCACTGGGTACAGTCGTCTGTATGAAGAAGGTTCTGCCATTATGTTAAGCTTAGTTGTCTGACCTTCTACACCTTATACTCCTGAGGGGTAAGATACTGTTGCATTTTAACTTTACCACTCTGGCAAAGGAAGTGTTAATAAATCTAGCCAAATCTTGTCTTGGGCTGACCAGATTCCTAAGCTGACCAGATTCCTAAACTTGATTGATGCTAGAGGTCCATTGATGTTTAATGAGGTGCTAAGCAACCCAGCTGCCAAACTATTCTAGGAATCCCCACAGAATGAGTGCACATCTACTTACTGCCTGCACTATGCACATGCTATTGGGACCTAATACATTGACCGCAGAACATAACAATCCATGAATTAAAAAAGAAGACAGTCACAGTTTTGAAGCACACTGCCATAATGGTGAGCTCATGGCCAGAGACGGTTAGTAGAACAATAACATGAAACTGAAAATAGATGCACAGCTCACGCAGAAAGTAATTGGGGATATGCAAGAACCTCATTTGGGATTACTTTGTACGTTACTGGATTTGGGACTATTCAGCAGCAGCTGTAGTTTGTGATGCAGACTCATCTGGCTACTGACACTAACAAATTCACAAATCAAATATGTATAGACTACATTTTGATTGCTTTGTTCTAATTACATTATGTCAGGGATGCATTCCTAATTGATTATAGGTTCACTTGAGCACAAAGTCCCAGAGACACATTCCATGAAGTACATCCAATCATAATGGAACACTCTGGCTCAGTGAACCATCCAGTTCTTCAACACTCGGCCATCATTGAACCCACAGGGCTCACAGAACACTAGATTCTTTAAACTCTCTGCAGCCATATTCAACACCTGTCTCATTAAGTGTGTGACAAAACAGGTCCAGCAATGCCAGAAAAGTGTGTGTGTGTGTGTGTGTGTGTGTGTGTGTGTGTGTGTGTAACTATATACTGCACACACACCCACCCTACACATACACATATCTTGCACATACACACACCGCCACCCACACACCTTGCACTCACATCCAACCTGCACACACACAACCCTAAGCACACCCTGCACACACACAACCCTAAGCACACCCTGCACACACACAACTCTAAGCACACCCTGCACACACACAACCCTAAGCACACCCTGCACACACACCACACACACCTGTGAAGTCGTTGCCTGTTCCGTGCTGAGAAGGAGAAGAGGAAGCCATCCGAGCTGGAATACGTTGCCTAAAAGAAATGATACCATTGTTGACATTGTGACACTGCCTAATTACCATTTAACTATTCAGAGTGCATTGTGTAATAAAAATAGGAACAGTGCATGTGTATGATTACAGGAACACAAGTCTTTATGTAAGGGATGGTCAAGGGAACATAATTCTTCATAAAAAAAAAGAGAGCTATATTCCCTTGATCATCCAACTATATATAGTTTGCAAGTGCCTGTCTGTCCAAATCAATACTACTCCTCCCAAACTGGTATTCCAATCATCACAAGATTTACAGTCTGTTTGGAGTAGCACTGGGAGTGCATAGATTGAGTTTGTCTTTGGGAACACTCTGTGAGAAAAGATAAAAGGAATTCAGTTTTTTTAGTTTCCTCTGTCTAGATAGCTATCCCAGCAAGCATGGCATTAGATCAATACTGGCGGCCAGGGAGGGAAAGGAATGTGATTCCAATCTCTTCAGTTCTTTTTTTGGCTTTTTTTTTGGGGGGGGGGGGGGGAGGTATGTGTATCTTGCTTCAATCATAAGGGTTTTACCATTAAGTTAAAGACATATTTATTTGGCATGTTAACCGGTTACAGCATATTGCTGTGTTAGCACATAGGAAGGACAAGAAATGTACACTGCTACCAACCACAAGTGACAAACGAGCTACACAAAATAAAAAAGTGAAATCCAAAGAAGTCACTATCTCAAATGTTTAGTACTCCCACAACATCTGCTCTGCATTTTCATTCACAACATAAAATAGTAACTTATGACTGAAAAAACGAACAATGAGCAGTTCTTACATCATCACATCACTAAGTTACAACTTGGCCCTGCAAGTTCACATGTTCCAATCATTTTCTAAGTCCCAAAATAGTGTAAGATCTAACGCAAGCTGATATTTGAACATTTCTAAATAGTAAACAAATGCACAGATAATACATAGAAAACCATAAAGGCTTAGGATGAAACCACAAGCAGCAATAAATGAGTGAATGGTGTGGTCAATTAGGACAGGTGGCTCAGCACAACTCTAACCTGGGACCCACCTCAAGAAGAACAAGGGTTTCCCTCCTTCCTTTGGACAACATACTTATTTGGATTCCTTAACATTGAGTTGCCACAAGTCAAGAAATGGATATAACTATAGCAACAAATCAAAGTTAATTCTAATGTAAATACTACTTTACACATACAGGGAAGAGGATTTAATGTCATACAACTATCAAAGTTGGTTAATTTTGGGAAGTCCTACAAGAAAAAAATTTTTTTCTATGGGTTCTCTACATCATCATAAAGGATGGATAACAATGTTGATCCACCAACTCCATTGCTTTCTAAGCAGCTATGATTACAGTCCAAAGTAGATGCAAATTCTTCAAATTCCACTGCACATACCTACACACATGCTGTAAATATCAGTCTCTGGCACCAATCCAATGAAAATAACTGCCACCAATTTAATTCAAAACAGGCTAAGCTCAAAGCAATCCATTAAAGTTATCTGATGGTAAAAGCTGCTTCTAAAGCATGCTGCAGAACCAAGCAATATATATATACGATATAGTCAGAGACATACAGATTCACATTCATAATGCTCCTACATGCTTCATGCAGAAATATACAATTAATTCCAATCCTATTACAACATATCTCTCAATTCTTGATTTACCTGTCTTGATCCAACTGCACATCATGTGCAACTGTCTCCTTGACAGTGCCATTATCTTCTAGAGGTCTCTTTCTGGGGCCTCCTCTCCTTGCTTTTTTCAGATTATGATGATGGTCCATTTTTGGGATTTCAGCCATCAAGATGAACCGCTTAAATGCTACAGAGGAAAGGAAATTTCTTTATAAAGATTTTTAAAAAGTCTGGGAGTTCCACATCAGAACATATTTTTACGATTAATAGCAGGAAGTAAAGTCACTACTGTTAGTACTACGCCAAAGAAAAACTACAAGCTAGCTAGCGATATAGCTAGCTTCACTGCAATATCTTAGCAATAAGAGTGGTAAATAGCGAACAAAATTCACTATGGCGCTGACTCTTAGTGGGATGGACACACTATTTAAGGGAGACAGGAACTTGCAGGTGAGGTTACCGCCACGTTCTACACCAGCAAGTAAAAACATGCTTACCTCAACTCCACTCCAAACGGTTAACAATTTTGTGTTTCAAAAATTGGGTTTTTGTCCCGGGAGGAACCGCTTGGGTATGGATCGCTGTGGAGACTTGCCACTGTCCCAAACATGATAGGTTGTATTCTCCAAGCCGCGCGGGCGTTAAAACACCTGGTCTCCAAGCGAAGGATTACTCCACATCTGGATTCTGGAACGAAATATAACCTTAGGGTCCTCTTGGTATGGCTGATATACTCCAATTCGATCCTTACGTTAGTAGGATAGAGGCAGGATTCTGGCATGAGCTGGCGCAAAGAAAGTTGGAGGAGTACAAGCTGAGTGAAGCCAAGCAAGCTATTTGGGGATGCTATAGCAATGGTAGAGGAATATTTTGTTTAGCATACAATGAATTGGGTCCGGTTATTTGAGGGTTTGCATTCGTGAAGTACTACCTGAGGCCCTACTGCAACCCACTAACATCCACTGGATGTGCACACTTTGAGAATGAGGGCTTTTGTGTTGCAATGAGCAGTGACATAGCAGAGAAGCAGTTCACTAGGGGGGCATAATTATAATCACCTTATTAATGTACATCTACAAAATCTGAATATTTTTGTATAATCTTCATTTTTCTAGACACACCCATTACAAAGTTCATCCTACCATTACCCTGTTTTGGATAGCCACACCCACTCTTGGAACTAAGAAGTGGTCCAGGGAAATATAATATTCTAAAGTTTCTACCCCATCCAGGTTAGAATACAGGATTTTTTTTCCCTTTGGGGGGTGGGTTGGTTGGGGGGTGGGTTGGTTGGGGGGGGGGGGGGGGGGGAAGGGGGAGGGGCATTTTCAGGGGAGCATGACCTAGGGAGTCTGGGGGCATGCCTCCCAGGGAACAGTTTGAAAACGAGGTGCTCTGATCTGGTGGGTTTTGGGCAGCCAGCTGGCTCTAACTACATACCTGTGTGCTACATATTTCATAAGCTGCTGTTACATCCTATACCCTACATGACACCTGATTTTTGGTGTAGGTGTAAATTTTCCTGCTGGTGGACTCCCAGGGCGCCCCCTCTCCTCTGTATGACACCCTGCTACCATTTCTTCCCTGGAAGAATGTTCGTTATGTTGCCTTCATGTCTCCCCACTCCAAGTTTATGCGATGCAAACATTTCAGTAATTATTTCAGTAAACATTTCTGTGAACATTTCAGATGGACATAGATATTTTGATTGCAGGTTGAGAGCCCTTCATTTAGTGAGACAATAGTGATGGTTTGTAAAGACATGGGTGAAACATAAATTTAAAAAATTTATGTTTAAACTGTTAGCTATTCAAGTTGGACTGTCGTGGAGCTGGGACGTCTCAACTCTTCTTTCATTGCATTTCGTTGTTCTCGTTATGTCTACTTTCTTTCTCTCTCTCCCTCTCTCTGTGCATAGTAATGTTGCAACTCCAGAATTGCTATCTTCATTCTATCCATTTGTGTGCTCAAGTAGGCGGGGAAACTATATGTTTTCCACTGCTTTGTATTCATGTCGTGCTCATTTATGCCCCACAAAAGAGATGGTATAATTAGAATAGAAGTAGGGAGAGACCACTTGTTGTATTCTCCTTGGAGCAATGGCATGGAGTATGGCAGCAAAGGTGCAGCTCTGGTGTCCTGTCCAGACATGAGTCCATGCTGCCTAGTAGATGTTCAGAAGCACATGACCTTTACTGTGTGCAAACTTCTCACAGAACTTTGCATCTACTGTCACCTCATGAAGACTGGACCAATGGACAGAGGAGGCTAGAGGTGGCATTTCATCTAATCACTTGATACTTCTTCATTAATATGTCAAATGAGTTTTATGTCATATCTGGTTCATCTTCAGCTTGTAGTGATTGAATGGACCTGAAATTAATGGGGGAGGGGGGGGGGGAAAAGCACACTGAGATTTCCCCCTGGAAAAAGCCCCCCCCCCCCCCCTAAAATTTGGCTCAATTGCCAATGGTTTATGATGGCCTTCATGATAATATTGTTCGAAGTCAATACTCAAAACTTTACTATCTGATTCTGCTCTTTAAACACTTACAAATTTCCTTAAAATTAGCACCACCTAACACTTGGCCCTTCTAAAGCAAGTCACATTAGTCTGCTCTGTAGAGTGGACAGACAGAATCACAAACATTTTGGCCTACGCACACACACACACGCACACACATGCAATGTAATCTTGCACTAACATGGCATATGCAAAGGGAGAGAAAAGAAGAAAAAATATGGGAGAGAAAGGGGGGGGGGGGAAAGGGAAGCGAAAAAGAAAGGTCTGACCCAGCATTGAATTCAGGACCTTAAAGGCTTTTTTTATTTGTTGCATGAGGTTATTATTCATGTAACAGTATTTGTAGTTGCCACAATAGATATCACTTCAAGAAGGTTATTTCCTTCAGTAATCATTTTGGCAGATGTTACATACATATTTAATGTATTTCTTAACATGGGAACTGACTTTGACATGTTCCATATCTACATTAGTGTCATCCTAGTCTCCACGCTGCCTTGGACTTTCTTTTGATGTAACCTTGGAACAAGCATCACAACCTGAAACAAGTTTGGTTTACAAAGTTATGATGGAGGCTTCTCCAAAGCCAAGCATGCTAAAAAAATTTTTTTTAATCCCTTTCTTCTATAAAACTTGCACTTTAGTAGTATGTATTTTGTGACTAAATGTCGGTTTACAATTAGCACTCCAGAATTCATGAGGTTAAATAAAGGTGATGTTTATGTTACTCTAAATATTTAAATAGAAATTATGCCTAATCCAGCATTGGGTTGTGTGTGAACCAGCCCTTAGAGTGGCTCTCCTTATGGACCAAACCCAAGATGAATTTTAACCCATTTTATGTCAACACTCACTAAATCTTGTATCTATTGAAGTCATTCAAATTTTGGTACCTATAGTGAGTACATAATTGCTATTGACTAACAATTTGTAGTATTCTTTTTTTATAGTCAATATCAATGACTTGTAAAGTGAAACTCCTCTTTCTTTGAGTTGTCTTTTTTTAAATTATCTTTATAAACAGAAATATTAGGTGTTCTAAATACTAATTTGTACCAGTTATTTTAAAATCACACATACTGTATGTTATGTTGGTTTTGCTTGTATAAACTCGTTAGTACATCCAATGGTGTGTACAACTTCAACTAAAGGAGGGACGTTCAAGTATGTAGTGCTAGTGTAATATATAGAAGCAAGCAGGAGAAGAGTGTTTGTCCATCTGAAAAGTCGATATTTTTTATCTTGCTGATGAAGTGTGCACTTGGGGTTTCATCAATCAATGTACTGTGCATGCATGTATGGATCATTATCTGTGTATACATGCATGTATAGATAATTATCTGTGAACAGTCATGTGTGGATACATTATCAGTATGTGATGGTTTCTAGTATTCCCATATAGAGTGTTGAGGTGAGCGAGGTACCCCATATCTGTGGTTGACTGCAAAAGGTCATAATTGGATTGGAGGAAGCCGTTGACACATTCCCATAGTTTCAGTCCAACATTACTTGATGGTACTGACTCTGGCACACCATAAGTGTTGCAGTGGTTGGAGTAGGCAGACAGTGTGGGAGGAGACTTGAACATTCAAGGACACTAATTCTTACTTTTTATGGGGTCCTAATTTACTTACTCTGTAATTCCTTTTAGAAGAATTATATTTGACTGTTCAATTGTTCAGTAGCACTTCATTGAGTCACTGTTACTTATCCTCTCCTAATTGAAGAAGAACCTTGTTAAAGCAGACACCCTGAAATAGAGACAAGTTTACATGTGCCCTAGGCACGACTTGAATAGGACCCTGTGGTATGTATTAGTCAGGCAGTTGTGTACCGAAGCAACCTCATTGTAAGCAGTTAATATGGTGGGTGTAGAATTAGGCAGTTAATATGGTGGGTGTAGAATTAGGCAGTTAATATGGTGGGCGTAGAATTAGGCAATTAATATGGGTGTAGGGCTAGGCACTTAAAAATAGGAGTGTTCATGTGTTGTTTCACTACTCACTTAGATTAATGAACTTTTCTGGCCTCTATACTTTTTGGAGTAACCCTACACTTATTTATTTATATTATATATTTTTGTTTGTATGTATGTATATATGTATGTATTTATGTGTGTGTTTAGGCATCACGGCCAAACCCTTGGTCCAAAAAGGCCTAAATTTGGCATGTAGTCCCCAAGTAACTGGGTGAACGTTAGTAACTGCATGTGGGTGTGTTAATGGGTGTGGTTTATTCATAGCCACACATACAGGATGTTGTTTTGGCTACCAAAAGCTAATCAAAAGATAAATCAGGGCGAAATTTGACGTGTGGTCTCCAAGTACACAGGTAAGCATTATTAACCACATTGGAATGTGGTTCGGCCATAGCTGCCACACCCACAGGAAGTTTTTTCACTATCAAAAGCTAATCAAGGAACCAACCAGGCTGAAATTTGGAATGTAGTTTCCAAGGAACCAGGTGAGCGTTATCAAGCAGGTGTGGTTTGATCATGGCTTCACACATATGAAATTATTTTGGCAGCCAAAGCTAATATATGGACCAATCAGGCTAAAATTTGGCATCTGGACTACAAGTAATCGGGTGAACATTATTGACCATGCACGAGTGTGTGGGTGCACTGGTGAATTGGTATAGTTTGGTCATAGCCACACACACACAATGTTTCATGTTGATATTGGCCGGCAACGCCAGGTATATGCTCATAGTTTATATATGATTTGGATTTTATTATCATTATTATTATTATTAACTCACTAGTGTATTCATCGGGTTGGACATGTGTATTGTACAGAATTGAGCAATTTGTCTTGCAAATTTGTAGGTCACATGATTGCTGCACTGGTGCAATTAAGGATGTTTAATTACAAACCATGTCAGAGTATCTTTGGTAAATTATGATAACATGAATTGCAAAGAGAACTCTACATGAACAAACAAATGTAGAAGTACAGTGAGTGCACTTAGTGGCACAAGTGGTTGATTCTATTACTACTGTAATTAGAATAATTAGGTAATTGTATGTGCACCTTGTAATGGTTCTATAGTCTGAATAGTCCTGGAGGGGAAGGAAGAGACCCAACATGACTGATTAACATTCTGTCATAATTTACCTCTTGTTTTATTATTATTATTTCATTGCTTTGTGATAGTCATTTAACTGTGGTCTCCTCTGTCCCATGACCACAGGCAATGTTCCTGGCTATCCAACGCAGTTCACCTTGGAGTATACTGCGTTCACAGAGTAAGTGTATTGAGCTTGGATTTGTAGGTTGTGTGAGTATTTGGGGAGCATGATTGCCATAGTGGTCTGTGTCTGTCACCCCCAGCAAGAAGTACTGAGCAACCACATGGTGCTAATGGGGAAGTCTATGTATGGTTGAGAAAACAGCACTTCTTGTCTAATTTGCTTTATTTTGAGAATGACAAGAAGTGCAGTGAAATGCCATAGAGATTTCCAAGCAACGATTGGCATGACAACAGACTATGGTTGGCTCTTTGGTGTATAGTTGTGTGCAGAAAATATGCATTGTTAATCTTAGTTGTTGTTTTTTACTTCTCCAGAGTGATATTTTATCACCTACCCCCTCTCCTCCCTCCCTCCTCCCATTTCCTTTTAGCAATAAGGACCACTTGTCGTATGCTTTTCCCGCTACAGGAAGTCTTCTCAACACAAACACCTTCGACTCCTTCAAGAAATTTGACAAGAAAATTTTACTTGAGATGCTGTCTAAAGAGGTAAAGTACAGAGTGAAGTATGGAAATTTGACATTAAAAAAAAGAGAAAAGTTTTTATTCTGATGTACTGTGCAGAATTAATATGGCCAGTCCAGTGATACAATATGTGACACTATAGTTGACATCATTTGACATGATATTTTATATTCTAACCTTGCTGTAAATCTGATCTATCTCTATGTCGACTTGACCAATCAGATATGCACAGGATAGATATCCACCTATCTGCAGGTAAAGACAGAATACAGACATTCCATCTGTAGGCTAATTCTTAACCTCTCATTAGCCTCATACATCTGCCACACTCACACTACATTCACAATACAAGACAAGGAGTTGTACTAGCTGCTTCAATCCAATCCTAAACCAATAGAATGGCTGGAGTGGAGCAGCCAGCTCCATGTGTAGGCCGAGAAGTCAGCTCCATATGTAGGCAGAGAAGTCAGCTCCATGTGTAGGGAGAGAAGCCAGCTCCATGTGTAGGGATGGAAGTCTGAATTAAGGTTGACCTAGGGTTGAGATGACGGGTCAAATATCACCTCTGGAAGGTTTTAGGACATTTGGGACCATTCACTATTTCTACACTTTTCCTAAATCCATTCATGTTCACTTTGCCGCCGAAAGTGAGAGGTTTGTAAATGGATCGACCAATACCAGCTAAGGTAGCCACAATTTTATTTTAGAGATTAGGTATTAGAAGTTTAGCCGCGAAACAGCCAACAACCCTAACACTGACTTTTTTTTAATAACATTAGTAATGTTTTTTGTAGTAATGTTCTGTTTACACGTGTGCAATAAGTTGCAGAAGCAGCTGGAGTTATGCTATGGCTCTATTGCTGGTCCCTTACTACCAGGGCTCATAATAGACAGATAGTTTTATCTGGTGGCTTAATCTTGCAATATGATTAAATACAGAACCCTTTTATGATTTAAAAAAAGAAGAAAAAGGAGTTATTAATTTAGCGGTGGGCCTTGGAAATAACTGCAGATCCAAGAATTTGAATCTCATTTATAAAAATATATTTGGAAGGATGCCTGGGAGAGAGTAGTGACACAATGTATATTGTGGAGAATGTGAGAGGGTTTTTTAAAGGAAAAGAAAATAATAAAAAAAGAAGGGATATATAAAAAAAAGATTATGAAATTAACTGATGGATTGTCTGAAGCAACTGGCATATACCAAAGGTGTCTCTGAGACATTCATACAGAGTTCATGGCTAATGACTGAAGCTTAAATATATATATTTTTTATCACTGATAAAATTGCATTACACCACCTCACCAATGGTTACCATAGCTACAGACTCCTTCAGTAGAAAAGTAATACGGAGGAGGGAGGTACAGTTGCTTTTGAGAAGGAAAAGACAGATGGAATATTTAATAGAGTCGGGTTCTGTCTGTGGGAACTTCTTCATAGTATGTCTTTTCCTACAAAAGAAAGACAGTAAACAATTCATATATGAACAACTTGACATTGAATAATGTGCATGACATTTTGTTGGGACTTGGTGGACATTGAAAAGATGGACTGATTGAAGATGTGGTAGACAAAATAATTAGCAACTGTCAGTTCAGTGAGTAGTGCCCCTCCCCCCGGCAGTGCCCCTCCCCCCAGAAGTTCTATCAGCACACTCTCTAACCATCTCAGCAATCTTCAATACAATGATCAATGTACCTCAGCAGTTTTATATCACTATGCTCCTCCATTTCCATAGTTCTTTTCAATGCAATGAATGCAATCTTTCCTCATAAGTTCAACATCAAATTTTAAGCCAGCTAATACCAGGCAGTCTGCTGTCAGGAGTGTGCCCTGCTAGCTCAAACAGAATTGATTCCTTGCCATATATTAATATTTAACTAAATATTTCCTCTTTGACTTTGTATTTATTAAATGGACCTCTTTGGCTCTGTATTTATTGAATGGACCTGTTATACTGTGACTAACATGAAACTTATCTTTAAACATCAGCTCTTCTCAGAGTGTCTGCTTCCCGCCAGTTGGTAAGGGATGATAATCCAGCTACATTCAATGTGGTTTAAAGAATGTCTGTACTTTCCTTATGAACTATACTTCAGGCGGATGATATCTGAAATATTGGAAAAGAGTTAATATGGAGTCTTTATAGCGATTTTTTAATCAGCAAAGTGAATAAATAGTTCTCCATCACTTTGTGTGGTTTTTTTGTTTTTTTTTTGGGTTTGTTTTTTTTTTTTTGTTTTATTTTGTGTGGTCATTTATGCAAGAGTAATTGCTGACCAACCACCAAGTTGCATTATTGGTTGGACTATCAACCACAATGTGTAAACACATCTAAGTGTGATCAACAAGATAATATTTTGCAACTTTGCAAAACCAAAACAGACCACAAGTATTACTGTGTTATTCTAAGACTTTGTTCAATACCAAGTACATGTATTATGCTAATGGCCACCACATCTGTAGGATTGGTGCTTACTTGTGATATCAGTTTATTCTATAGTTGCTGTTTGTGCATGACACAATGTGGAACTATGATAGCCACTAACATACACTTACATTCCAATTGTCTTCTGTACTATTAGTGATTCTCCCCCTCCCCTCCCTTCCTTTCTTGGTTGGGGTGGGGTTGGGGTGGGGGGTGGGGTGGGGGGGTGGGATGGGGTGGGGTGGGATGGGGGGTTGGGATGGGGTGGGGTGGGATGGGGGGTTGGGATGGAATGGAATGGCAGTCTCCCACTTCTCTTTCTGACAGTAATAATACTATTATCTCTATATAATGTGTGTTTTTATGTATGTGTGTAGATGTGGGACGATATGTGCAGTGAGGCCTGCCTTCAAAATCCAAACTTGCTAAACAGATTTTTTCTGCTCACACATTCTGTAAGTTTTGGTATATCATTTTGGATGAATTCAATGTATAAGTGGGTGTGGGTGTGGGTGGGTGGGTGTGTGGGTGTGGGTGGGTGGGTGTGTGGGTGTGGGTGTGGGTGTGTAAGTATATGAATATGAACATAAGTGTATATATATATATATCGCTTACGTACACACCAGTGAAGATGCTTGTGTGATACTTCAGGAGGGAAATAGATACCCACAAGTTGTGCAAGATGTAGCACGTTAAGGAGTGCTCTGTGTTATTTTAATAGGTAAGTGATCACCACAGAGTCAGGACTGTAGTAGATGGTGACCATCCTCACTGTCCACCTCTTCCTACCATGCTAGTAGTCTTTCCTGGCATTGTCCGGGATATAATGACATGCCCCCACAGGAAGAGGTGTGGCTAAGTATCACTTAGACCATTTCCCTGCCTGAGTCAAGTTGTGTTTGCATGCTTCTGGTTCGCCTGACATGCCCACAGGAAGAGGTGTGGTCAGGTGACCCATAATGTTTAAGCTAAGAAGAACGTCCCTCATTAAGACCTGTTGTAAATAATTACTATTATATTTATTGACTTATGTTTTAGGCCATGCAAAATCGTTTTCTAGAACAGTAGCCAATGTTGAAGTTGTGGTGTGATTTACAACTTGTGGTTTGACCTTCTTTCAGTAAAACCATTTAGTTCTAGCCACAGATAGAAAATCCATTTTATGTCCACAACTTGTGGATGCCCTCACCCTCACCATTCCCAGTGTTCCTAGACCTGCGTGCCGTGCCACAGGTAAAATCCATCCTTAGTGTAAGATGTTTTTTTGTTTGTTTTTTACCCCGTAGTGTAGGTTTCATTTAGTACTATGGTTTGGTAGGAAAGGGGTGTGGCCAGGTGTGACCCTATCAATGTTGAAGAGTCTTGCTTAAGCACCCTTTTTTTTTTCTTTTTTTTTTTGGCATTAATATTTTGACACACCAGAGGAAGGGGTGTGGCCGGGTGTGACCAGCCCATGTCACTTCCAGAGGCAAGTTGTATATGCGTCACCATGGTATCCATTTTTCAGATTTTTAAGCCCATGTTTTAAGTCGGGTCAAAACCTATTATTATGCCAAGTTTCAGGGAAATTCACTCACAGGTTTGGCCAAAATGATTGTATAGACAGACAGACAGACAGACAGACAGACAGACAGACAGACAGACAGACAGACAGACAGACAGACAGACAGACAGACAAGACATCTCTTTTAGGATATATATATATATATATATACTAGAGTTAGTGTATCTAGCTTGCAACCTGTTGGCACTAGAGGAAGATACACTAACGACGGAGACTACAACTCCATATGATAGATGCCACTTTCTTCATATCATGAGTTTATGCACGTGCTGACAAGGTTCATTACAGTTTTTTCAGATAGACAGACAGACAGACTGAGAGTCAAGCAATGTACGTGGTATGACAGGCCTTTATATAAGGTCCACTTCTTTAGGTCAGCATCTTTTAAGATAGAAATTACCCATAAATTTCGCCCCCCCCCCCCCCCCTTTTTTTGTGCTATCACAAAGACTAATTTTTTTTTTTATCTTCATTCCTATCCAATATGAAATCTTTCAGTTGCCACATTGTCAGGTCGGACATTGAGATCCATTCTCCTCATTTCCAGAATGTTTACAAGTAGCACTGGATCTTTTGTGTGTGTGTGTTTTTTTTAATAACTTTTTTTTTTTTTTTTTTTTTTTTTTTTTTTTTAATTTCTCCTTTTTTCACTAATTTTTTATCCCTTAAATAACCGTATGAAATATTTTATAATCTTCATTCCATTTTGAAGCTTGTATGGTTTCCTGGGGTCTGGAAACAAGTGGCTTGTTGTACATTTACATGTACATAATGTGTATCAGTTCATCCGTTTACTGACAAGATAGATGTCTGTCATATTTATGACTGAAGTTATAAATTACTATGTTTAGAAGGATGAGAAGTGAGTGATATTCTCATGTCTTTGGTGTGTAATAGCATGTGTAAACCACTTTGGTATATTGCAATTAGTGTGCAGTCAAGGAGTTCTCACGAACTTGCTGTTGACCCATACCAGCAATTATGACTAGCAAAATTTTTTTTTTTTTTTTTTTTTTAACAACCAAAAAAAAAACAACAAACTATACAAAGTTGACTCCCTGAAGTGGAGACACATCACAGGAGACAGACAGCAAGTTTTTAAGTATTTTGTTGTCTGAGTGCATATGCCTGGTAATAGTGTTTACTAATATTGGTTCAGTTAGGGATATTTAGTGTCACATTTCTATTGATAACACAGTGGTTAGATTTAAACCATTTCTATTTTAATTGAGTCAGTGCCTGAATGTGTGCAAATCTTTGTAATTGGTTGTTTTGTTGTAGTTGTTGTTGCCACTGCACATGCCTAATAGGAAGTAGTGAGTGGTTATTAATGCTGCTTGAATCAGGGCTGTGCGGTCATAAAATGGTGTTGATGAGGCAAGTGGTGTTGATAGGCAGTGGTTAGATCTGAGCTAACTCTGTGCTGACTGTGGCCACATGTGGTGGGAGGTGAGTCCACTGCACTTCCTGTGACTTCGAACAGGCGCTCCTTGCAGTGCAGCACAGGTCCACCCACCACATGTGGTTTAGGGAGGAAACAAGTGAAAACTACACAACCACTAAGCTACCATTTAATAAATAATAGAAGCGAACTAAACCAGTTCAACACCATATCTCTGTGTTGGTGATGGTGTTAGAGGTTGGCCCTTCATCCATCCAGATGTATCAGGATTCAAATACTGTAGATCTTGTTTTAAACCCAAACCCTAGCAGGCCATAACCTCCTCCAACTACGCAAGATAAAACCACAAAACATCTCCCAGTTGCTCTCTTTGGTCTGTGGAAGCCAATTATCTCACTCCATTGGAGTACAGGATTGTAGGCAGACAGACACTCCACTACAGTATCCAGATCTATGCTGGTCTGCCTTTTGCTCATTATCACTAATCCAGCTCCCTTTGCTGCACAAGAAGCCACTGGCACTTCATGAATAAGTTTGGACATAATCTCTATACCTTTGATCAATTTTGATTGTGTCTGGCCTGTTATGTTCACAAGGGCAGCTGGTTTTTTTTAAATTTATTTATTATTTTTTTAGCTGTAGTAGTAGCAAAGTGGTAATGTTAATGATATTTGTGGTGGGAAGTGTTCTTGTAGTGGGCAATCGTTTTGGTAGGTGCCCTCTAAACATTGTAGGAATTCAAAAATGGAAGGTGGAACTGAAACACCACACCACACCCGCCCTACATGATGGTGAGTGAACTTACACATTCATTCTCTGATAATTATTTCAATACTTATATTAGTTCATAGATTACAGTTGGTGGTGCAAAATGTATTTGCCCTTCTGAGTGAGTGCTTGCAAGCAACACCACTGCCCAACATGTCCATGTTAATACTCATTACGATTACAGTCAGTGCTAATTGGCTGTAGTGAGCACTTAATGGTGGTAAAGTGCCATTAAATGTGTACTGTTATCTGCTTTTAAGTGTGATAATTAAAGATATTTATCCATACCCTCTCCATTCTCTTTGTATTAGGATTTGAAGAAGTACAATTTCTATTACTGGTTTGCATTTCCAGCCTTGCAGCCAGAGGAGCCATTCACTTGTGAGAGCATCTCCGCCATTCAAGATGTGCTGTGTGCTGACCAGGTAACTCTTCACATCTCCATACAGAGAATAATGCAATACCAGGATCCCAATTAGATCAGACTTGCTACAATTAAGTTGCATGGAGACTAATGTGCTGGACAAAGTTAGATTAGGTGTCTAGCTACTGCCCATTATAGGGCCAATTTGGCATCCAATTTGAATTTATATGCCAATTGAAAGTGAACATTGTCTAAAGTGCAACTTTAGAAAATCCTTTGAGAAGGATCCGGTTGTTGTTGTTGTTGTTTTTTCTTGCTCTGATAGTCGTGGCCCTAGGCACTTTGAGGTAGGAGTGTGCCACTTCTGTTTGGCTGCCTCAAGTGTTGCCACGAGACAGTTGAACATGCCCCAACCACTTTGTTGACCAACCTTGTTAAACAAACTCTATTTGTTTGTATTGGGGGCATAGCAATATTCTCTATAGTGGATTAACCCAGTTTTACAATAACAACCTGATTGATTGAAAGTTTAAAGTTATTATTATCTTAGCTAAAACTTACGTTGTACTGCTTAGTTGTGAATACAGTGTTTCTGCTAAAATTTCTCTTGCAGAAGGAGTTCCAAGTGTGCCTTGAGCCCTTGGCCAAAGTGTTAAAATTTGGTGTGAAAAAGCTGCATCTGTGACGGTGAAATTTATTTGCATCAATTATCTGTCTGTCTGTCTATCTGTCTGTCTATGTATCTATCCATCTGTCTTCTCTCACACTTACCTTACACACTGTAAATTATCACGTAATACTATTCCTGCCAGAGAAGTAAAATGTTCCTTGAATGAATATCTACAACCAATCAATTTGTTCATAGCCTAAAGCTAAATATACTGATGGAGATTGGTAAAAGGTTTCTTTACAGATAGAAAGGTTGGATGGTGGGCAGGTCTGATGTGGAGTGTCAGCTGTAGCATGGACTTTTTGGGGTTAGTGGTAAAATTTAAGGCTTATTGTCTTAGCAAACGCTCAAATCTGTACTACAATCATTGTCCTATTAATGTCATGATCAAATTTTTTATGCCATTTGTTGTTTAGTAATAAATAAATTTTCGATTCACAAAATTGTACATAAATCATTCGAAAATTTGCATGTTGGTAATTGTACTTGTGAAATAGACGTTCTTGAAGAAACAGCATAAAGAGAGCTTACCTGTACGCAAAGTTTGTTTTCCATTCTCTCAATAGAGAGTTCTCCCATACCAGTCACCATTCAACAAAAGGAAAGAGCATAGGTAAAGTAAAATAACCCACCTGCTGTCAGGGATCAAACAGAGCTCAGCAGAACTATGCCCAGCCATCATCCACTTTTCTTCTTCTTTTTTTTTTTTTCTCCCTGTGGGTCTAAGCCTCTGGGAGGAGATAGCAGCACAAAAAACTAACAATCAAATCTCAAATTGTAGTGAAACGTCCTTGTTGCCTCCATTAGGTGAAGATTAAATCTAATGGGTGTTATGTGTGTGCACTTTTATACTTTGGTAGCCATCCTGACCAGGTCTCACAGCTGCAGTCTGCCTGCTCTGAGTTCCAGGAGGAGCCTTGAGTGTGACCATGTGCCATGTATAAGAATATCTCCATCTTAATTAGTGTCCATCTTACATAGCATAATGGACGAATTCAGAACACACATTTGGACAGATTAAGGAACACTTTTTGCATGATCTCTTAGAAAAATAACAAAGTGTATTATTCATGAAGAAGAGAGAGAGCTTATTCTCTTTCATTTGACACTATTGGATCCACTTATGGAAGAAATAGTGTGAAGGAAACAAGAGTCATCATTGTTGATCACAAGTTGTGTGATCCTTTACCAAATCAAATGATATTTAAAAATAATTTCCTGATCTTATCTAGTGAGGATGATGCACCTAATTATGACAGGTTAAGGTCAGACATAACTTGTGGTGTGCGTAGGTGCAGACTTGTTTCCATTACTTGTCCGCAAATTAATCAAATATAGTCGTAGGGACACCTCATGGGACCTTCTAGTTGCTGTATGTGATGCCATTGTTATTGGTGCTCCAGATCCACCCTCAACCACACATCTTTGAATGGAAAATGTGTGGTTTCTACGTTGGTCCATGCTAATTATTTTACAGGCGGAGTGCCCACCATATTGGATCAATTGGTCATATGATCCTTCTCTGACATTGCCTGCAGGTGGACAGTTTGAGTTCATCCTACAGTGAGTTTCGATCTTCATGCCCTGGGGTGGGCTACTTTGTGGTGCAGGAAACTCCCAGAGAAATGTCGTTACATTCACTTGACAAACTTGTTTCTCTGCAGAGTGATTCTAAGGTACCTAATGAGAGCCTCACAATATGTATGTTCCCACATGATCACTTAGACGCGCGCGCGCGCACACACACACACACACACACACACACACACACACACACACACACACACACACCCACATTGGTTTTAAAGTGCATTTACAATATCCACCAACATTTATTTAAATAGTTCCCAATCTGCATCAATACTTAATGAACTGAATTTAGTTTTCTAGGAAGATGCATTCAAACTTCCACTTGCATAAGTTTACTCAAATGTGAATCAGTTGGAATCCTGTATCTTGTGGCTGTAGTTTACTGGAGTTGTATAATAATGCCCTAAGATTACAGGCTACAAATTGGTTTCAACAAGCTTGTGCAGCTTTACAGAATTAGATTGTGGCAGGAACTGTTCATGAAGGTTGCAAAGTTATTCCTAGAGATTGATTGTATTTTCACCTTTTGTTGTGTAGGTGTTGCTGGGGTTCTGTGACCCCAGTACCAACCAGTCCAATCCTGGCTGGCCTCTGAGGAACTTGCTGATGTTTGCAGCTAAGCAATGGTATGTGCATGATAGTGGAGCAGTGCAGGTGCAGAGGTGTGGTTGTGGTTGGCTGCAGCTTATTGTTTATTTGCTTGTTGTTGTTTTTTTATTGTATTAGTTATCCACATTGACAATGATAAGAACTTAGGATGAAACTTATTTTGAGCAACAAATTACATTTTAACTAATTCCTGACATTTACTTCTTTTGTGCATGTGTGTGTGTGTATGTTATTTACTAACTGAGCTGTACTCACACCAATACAGACTAGACAGCTTCATGCATTCAGCAGCAACAAAAGTTCCTCCAGGTGTGCCTTGAATCCTTCCAAGGTTGCAACAACAAAAAAGAAGAAAGGAAAGAAGGGAAGTATGCAGAAATACATGGTTGTGAGGAAAACCATGGAATCAGTGTATGGGACCTGTCTATCTGTTCTGTTTCCACACCCACCTCACCTGCTGCATATATATATATATATATATATATATATATATATATATATATATATATATATATATATATATATAACAATTTTTGCATGAATGACTTTAAAAATTATTTGAAAATAAGGTAAGTAGGGGAAAATAGAAGTTTTGTTAAGGTGATAATATTAAAAACAAACGAGCAACAATGACAAAGGGAACCAAACTTTACCCATATAAACCATGAATGTGATGATCATTTACCATTTCAATTCAGATGTACCAACACTATATTGCATAAATGATTAAGTGGTTGGTGTATTTCATTTGGTAAAAGGTTATTTCATCTTGTGTGATCTACATAACTACTGTCCTGTTTCTTTATATATTTTTTCCACATATCATTCCAATTTAGACATATTTTAGAATGAAACCTTTTTTTTTAGTCTTCATTTGAACACAGTTTTAATTTTGATAGAAAAGATTGAAACATTCAGTCACTTTGCCCCAAGAGCACAAACCTTCTCTCTCTCTCTCTCTCGTCCAAACGTGCAATGTTGCTATATTATGTTTGCCTTAACACTCAGAACATGGAAGTGCAGAACAGTTAGGTTCACAAGTAGCAGAGTTTGTGGTTGTTTCTTCCCTCTTCTGTTGTTGTGTGTGGTTGCTGATGTCGAGGAAGACACTCAGTGTGTGTCTGTGTGTGGCAATGAGTGAGGGACTTGAGGCGTGTGGCTTTCCTGTGGTGTTGCGTCCTTGGTGGCAATTTCCCACCCAGTTATTCTATTGTGTCTTGTTGGTTCATGAAACATGTGTGGTTGCCGTGGTTCCCAGGCTGTCATTTTTTATTTCATGTTTGTGTGCACATCATTTCAGCTTCTTTTCCTCTTCTTCAAAACTTGATTTTTCTTACAGTTATTTTATATTGTAACAAACCATCTGGCAAAGATCACTTAAATTTACTGTAAATACGGCGCTAAATATTGGAGTGGCACTTTTAGTCACTCACTCGATCAATCTGGCAACCTGCGTGCGTGGTCAGCTAAACTTATGTCTCAGAGAGCACTGCCTATAAACTCATAGCAGTCCTTATATATGCTCTAAGAAGAATTTACATTGCAGTTACAATAATGTGGGAAGTATGTGGGGAACTTGGCACAGAACAGTTGAGTGGGGAGGGAGGGAGGAGGTGGAGGGGAGGGAGGGAGGGGGTGGAGGGGAGGATAAGGCAACTTATGCTGTTGTCACAATGGAAATGAATCTAACTGTTATAAGTCATTAGGTAATGTACATGTATGTACATATCAGTTATAATCCTTGTTTGAGTAGTTGTTACCTTCATCCATGTAATAGCCACGTTTTTATCCTCTGAGTGGTCGTTGTGGTCTGCAGATTCTCCAGTCCTCTATGGACTGATGAAACAATTGGTTGTTGCAGCAAACAGTGTGTGTCAAATTTCACTTGTCAAGTTTTTATAAATCTGACCGTTTTATCCACCATTACATTTAGGAATGTCCATCTGGTGGGTATTTTAGGCTGTTTACTAACTGGTGTGAGTTGTGGTGCATCGGAGAAAGAGGCAGACTTAGTATTTTACTGTACTAAGTGTAATCAGTTCCAGCATTGTGCAATCACTTCAGCTGGTTGAAAACTCTGTCTTGCTTTCAGGCTCAAGTTCTGCCAGAACTCCTCCCCCAAATTTTCTTTAGGTTTGCCCTTTCTTTTTTCAAATATAGCGTCCAAGTAAGTGAGTGGATTCTAATTCTACCCGAGCTCCTCCCTGGCCTGGCAGTGTGGTGTCTGGTTGGATGCTCCTCAGAGCTGCCAGGCTGCACCACGAGGATGCACTGCATGTGAGTGGCAGCAAGTCTGTGAAGTGAATGGAGCAAGCTGGGGCAATGTTATGTAGACCCACCAGACGTGTGCTTCCTAATATTGCCCCCCACCCCATCTCCCCCCCAAACCAGAAGAGTGGGTGTTTGCTCAGTGGATGATGATGGGTGCCATGCAGTGGATGATGTGTAGGATACATACCTGAGGAGGAGGAAGAGGAGACAGACCAAACATTGGAATATTTGACCAACCATTTAAAATTTTTGGCTGTGTTCTGTTATTTAATTGATTAATTGAATTTGTACCTATAAAATATGCTACAGCTAGTGCAGACAAATGGCCAGACAATTTGTAAGATAATTAGATTTTGTAGTGACATTTTATCATTAATTAATGAATTTATTTTCTTAGAGATCAAATTATGTAATATTTCTGTGAATACAGTAACGAAAAAATTTTTCTGTTTAGTTGAATTATGAGCCAAAACTTCTTTTTTTTTTGTTGGAGAATGTAACTTTCTCACTGAGTTCATCACAAGAAGCAAACAGCCAATGGATGCTGTCTAGTTTGTCATGTTGCAGGACCAGTGTCTTGGTGTAGGTGGTCCAGTATGGCCATGCAGTATAGCTCCTGCTCTGATCATCCACCATTGTGGGTAGGAACGCATTGGCATCTTAGTAAGGTCAGTGGAGGTGACAAGGTTTCCTGTGGGGAATCAATGGTGGAAAGAGCTCTAGTGATAATGAGGGACAAATGGACTGTGAATGCAAACATGTTAGTCACGAACAGAAAAGTGTGAATTGATTGTGTTTCAGCTTGCCCTACTGTGTAGATTTGGTCTTACTTGGTCCATTTCCTTATTTGGGATGCAGTAACTTGACAAATTTATAATTTCCAATAAAGTGAAATCAAAGTTTTCTATAAGTAGTGTAGCCTCAGCTGGTTAGTGAGAGCAAGCAATGTCATCATTGCCTTGTCCAGAGTGAGTGCATTCCTCAGACAGCAGACACCTTGGCCACCTGCCATCAGCAATACCACACGCTAGACAATCTCTGAACATCTCATCAAGCTCTACCAACTTGTAGTGCTGAGAAAGTTCGTTCTACTTTGCTAAGTAGCTTGAAATAGTTGTGTGAGGTGGACAGCTCCTATACAGTCAACGCAGTAAGTGGTGTGGCCAGGCGACTCAAATTGTTTGAGCTAAAAACCATCCATGATGTGGGATATGTTCACCCTGGAGAGTGGTTTAATTTAATATGCTGCTTTGGTGATATGTGGATACATCAAACATGCATACATACGTACATACGTACAGACTAGTTTTAGCCTGAAATGACTAGAGGAATTGCTTGGTGGGACCCAGGCCATGTCTCTCCCAGAGTCATGATGTGTCAAGTTGAGGTTTTTAGGTATAACTATTTTCTTTGAGTGCTATTTTTAGCAGTTTTAGCATCATACGCCCACAAGAAGGGGTGTGGCCTGGTATCCCTAAATTTTTGGAACAAAATTTGTCCTTGAAGTAGATGTGTTACCTTAAAAAGCGAATTTCATTTGATATAGTGGTTTTTGCAGAAATTAAGTCACACACGGACATACACACAAACTAATTTTTTCCTGTCATTTCCAGAGGAATTGGTGTGGCCAGGTGAAGCCCAGCCCATGTTATTCCAGAGTCAAGTTGTATATGTATACAAGTGTGGTGGGCCAAGGGTTCGTCTAGCCGTAAGTACTATTTGCTGGCCTTTTTGTGTGTGTGTCTGACACACACACACACACACACACACACACACACACACACACACACACACACACACACACACACACAGAGCTCTTATTTGTAAATAAATGAATACTTCTAACCAGTTGTTAACATTGTGTCTGACAACAAAATAAATTGATACATCAAAATAGATTGTATTAATTTTTATTTATTTTTTTTTAAATGTTATCATTTTGTTCTAATCCCTGTCGGTGTGTATTTGATGCCATCTTGCCCACTGCAGGGGCGGTGTGCTGTCTTGTGTGGATGTCTTGTGCTATCAGGAATACTCCAGAGAAGGGAAACATGTCAACACACACAGTCTGATCATCAAGGGAGTGCAGCTGCCCAACTACAGGACCAAGTCTGGTGAGTGACGAGTGTGCTCCCTACACCAATTATGTTGCATGTAGACAAAAGAATAGACCAACTTCCTTCAATGGTATGAGGGATTTATCAACAACAAATATTTGGCCATGATGTTTATTGACCAGCCCCTGATACATGTGATATCTGTCTGTGTTTGATACAGACCCGCCCAGATGTGTTGGTTGGGAGAGGAACGGAAAGAACAAGCTGCAACCAAAAAAGGTTAATCTCAGTTCATCGATGGACCCAGTGCGGTGAGTTAGTAAGTGCTAAGCAGTCATTAATGACAAGTTAGAGATGTTTACATGTGAGGGCAGATCAGTCAAAATATCTGCCTCGGTTTTTTAATGATTTTTTATGACTGACTTCCTATGATCATCCTTATTTTGTGCTGTGTGCTGGTGTGGGGCAGTTGTGTGTGTGTGTATGTACAGTAATAAGTGGACACTTCCCTATAGCATCAAGCATTGCCACTGCCTGTAGGTAATGTTAGACTGTGGTACAAGCACAGTATATGGACAACACAATGTTGTTGTCCATCCTCTTCTCTATGCGTACCTTACCTAATGTGGATGCATGTACACAGAGCACACATGGCTGTCCACGTAGAGCCACTTAGTGATGCATTCCCATGCCATGCCCTGGGGCTAGGGCCAGTAACTTTGGTCGTGCACGAAGTAGGCCTAGGACATGGGCTGGCTTGGACTAAAGGTTGACCTAGGATTACCCTATAGCTAGATTATTGCTGAGGCAAGTTACAGGTCATGCTTTAGTTCTGAGTCCTTAGGGGCATGAGGTGTATGTAATGGAGTACACTGGATTACGACCATAACATCTGCTTGTGGTCCCTGTATGCATGTAACAACAACCATTCCTTACCCATTATGGCTACTCTCCATGTGTGACTCCATCACACCATGTGCAGTGAGTGGTCACATGACATGACAACCTTCATCACATGTCAGTGTTGCGGAGGGACAGTGGCATATGCTATGGGGCGTGGTGGGGGAGTCGGTCACATGGTCTGAGAGGAGGCTGGTCTCATCAACGATGACTGGCTCTCTGCAAACATTGCCAAATATGTCACTGTTGACTTTGCATGTAAAGAATCACTTTTGAAGTCAAAAATTTAATGGGCTGGAGGACATTTGCTGGTATTGCGTTTCTAATTCAGTCTCATTGTGCAATGACTGGATTATCATTCTCACTGATTAAGAATAATGTTGTTAATTCGTGTCTCAATATTCCAGCAATTTTGTAGCTCAAGTAATTTCAAAGAAAATGCCGTGCCAGCAGACAGCCATTTCATGCGTTAGTAGTAATAGGATGACATTCAGTGTATATTGTATGTTCCAGAATTTTCTTACTCATTTTGGTATTGAGTTTAAACATGTGTGGACTTTAAAAAAGGAGATGAACTCTCTTATTGTATATATTAAATCACTCAGGACTGTATTATGACTGTATTGTACGCATTAGTTTATCTTTGTCCACTCCATTGCAGACTCTCTGAATCCTCTGTGGACCTGAACTTGAAGCTGATGAGGTGGCGACTGCTGCCCTCCCTGGACTTGGACACCATCTCCCAGACAAGATGTCTGTTGCTGGGGGCGGGCACTCTGGGCTGCAATGTGGCGAGGGGTTTGTTGGGCTGGGGGGTCAGGCATATCACGCTGGTGGACAATGGCACTGTGTCCTACTCCAACCCCGTCAGGCAGAGTCTGTACACATTCAAGGTGTGCTGGGTGCACTTCTACTGTGACCCTTTACCTTATTTTCATTTTTATACTAATCCATTTGTGCCCAAGCATTCTTTTTTTTTTTTTTTTTTTTTTTTTTTTTTTTTTTTTTTTTTTTTTTTTTTTTTTTTTTTTTTCATATGGGGGGGGGGGGGGGGGGAGTGGTTATGTTTGGTTCCAATGACCAGTCATAGCAATGGGGCAATTGGTTAAGTGATTTATTAATTGTCTATCATTGTCCAGACATGGCTCTTAATGAAATATGTCAGTCATGCTATAATGATATTCACAGCGTACCCTCCAGAATCAGAGGGTATTGAAGTGATCAGGTATAGCAGTGAGTCCAACCCCATTTCTAGCATAGTGTTTGGTAAAGGGTCTGGCTATGCGAAATTAGTTAAGCAAGTACCTACAATCACAACCTTTAGTACATCTGAATGGTCAACATTTTTCGTGTTTCTTGACCTTTTTTCATTATATATTTGTAATTTAATCTTGGTCCTATTGGATAGGAGTGGGTGGGACTAGTTGAAGGCAGCCATGCATGTTGCCTGCATGTAACTGTTGAGGTATCCACTTCCTCTGGTAGCAGGTAGGGCAGGGCAGGCAGGGCAGGGCAGTGGTTACTTCCTATGTATTTGTCAGAGTGCAGTAGCTTGCCTCATCTAGTGCCTAGGTCTGTGTTACTACTGGCTCTACTCACAAAACCTTCTTAACAACTAACACGACTCGTTGTTGTGTTGTGTTGTGTAGTTTATTTACTAAATTACTTTGTGAAGATTGCGCTTTTATTCTTTTGGAGTCCCCTCCCCCCTCCCCCCCAGCCCTTGCTGCTCCCCTGGATGGTGTTGGCCTTACTCACAGCATTGGCATCACATGATAGAGTCCAACCAAACAATTTTTTTTATTTTTTAGCTCAAACCCTAAGTAGTATTCCTACTGCGCATGTGCAAGAATTATTTTGTGCTAACTCAGCAGCAATTATTATTGTCTCTTAGTAACAAGCTGTTGTTTAGCTACAGTTTGTTAATTGTGGTAAACGTCAGAGCTCTGGTCCAACCTAAACAATAGTATTTATTCGGATCACATATTGATGTTTGATCGAAAATATAAATATAATGATTTAATCTCATTCAATTTTTGATAACCTTTAAATGTTTTTCGTTCATTAAGTTTTCAATATCAATGAATATAATATACTTTTTTGTGTGTGTTATATTTGATTTTTGAGACAATCTTCAATTTTATTTCCACGTGAACAGTAAGTATTTTCTTGAATGAATTTTTCTTTTATTACTGGCAATGTGTTCGTAATGTTTTAATGTAGTTGTTGACTTACACATGTGTCTGCAGGATTGTCAAGAAGGGGGTGTGAGCAAAGCTAGAGCAGCTGCTGAGAGCTTGCGGTTGATATTTCCTGGAGTCAATGCTGAGGGGGTAGTTCTCAACATTCCTATGCCTGGGCATTCAGTGGGAAATACTGGTGAGGGGGACTGCTGTAGAAATCACTCTCACTATTGTAGAAGTCACTCTCATTCTCTACCTCAATGTACATGGAGAAATGATGGCTGAAGCTATTGTCATTGCTTGTTCAGGTTCATTGAAGTACTGAGCATGCTCACAAAAGTCGCTCTCAAATTGCTCTGATGAGTTGCTGTAAAGCTAGTATTTTGGGGGGCATTTTTGTTATATTCCAACCAGTTTTAAACTTCATATTTTAAAAAATTTTGTAACTTCATAGATGTGAGCTTTCTTGGTATCTCAGTTCTATTCTAGTAGGTTTTACTTGTGCTCTGACCTTCTCTCTCTCTCTTTCGGCTGGTAGCATGTCTACAGTAGCAGAAACTGCCATGGAGAACTCGTTGGCTGCAATAAATGAAGGATTGATGAGTTAGGTGCTTATTATCTGGAGGCTCAATGGTTGCAGTATTGAAAACAGAACTCGTCATTCAAAAATGTCTTCCTTATGTGAAAATTTGACAGCTTGGTCATGTTCTCTTGTTGTCTTAGCAGAAATTGTGTGTTGATAATGAGTTTCTAGTTCACAAGGTAGAGGGGAAATCAAACATCCCTTTATGAAATACCAGCCCACACCAGCCACTATGTCCCCGCCCACCCACCCCTTTTCCAGGGCATGTTTAGTTCAAAACTCACTTCAAGGTTAGCATAATTAACTACAAGCATATTTGGGGAGTGGAGGGAGGAGAGTAGCTTATCCTTCAATTGTGTACTAACTTGAAGTTTCATTTATCATTTGATAGTTTTGTCAGTTATTTTTTCAGTAGTAATATATGTTGTTGTGATTTATTTAGAGAAAGTTTTGAAAGATCTAGAGAGAGATGTTAATACATTGGAGAGCTTGATAGCATCACATGATGCTGTTTTCCTGCTGATGGATACTCGGGAGAGTCGATGGCTGCCAACTCTGATGTGTGCGGTGCTGTCCAAGATTTGCATCAATGCTGCCCTCGGGTTTGACACCTACATGGTCATGAGACATGCCTTCAGGTTAGTTGGGGGGCATCTATATATGGAATATATGGAGCTTGTGTCACACTATTTCCAAGCTTTTGTTTTTAAAAGTTGCCTTGAGCTTATAGCTATTACTTTTTAGATTGTTTTGTTCATAATTTTTCTGCTCAAGAAATCCTCACAAAACAGACAAAAAGAGCAACTTAAGAAATCATGGCACTTGATTCCCACCACACAGAGGGAGTGGTGGTTGAAATGACACAAAAATGTTACTAGGTAACAATGTTGCAATGGACGTGACAAAACTGCTGAAGATTCTTACCCGTAGGTGTACGTGTAGCAATATCTCTGGAATACACACATACAGGCTCAACAACAACGCTCGCTCTCTCTCTCTCTCTCTCTCTCTATCTCTCTATCTCTCTATCTCTCTCTCTCTCTCTCTCTCTCTCTCTCTGGTGGTACTAGATTGTAGTGTACATAGTGGTGGGTGTGGTCACCACCAATGTATCCACTACTAATGTGTGGACTGTCCTTCTATTGGAGTGCTATCTCCTCCACAACCACTTGAGCTGCAGCCACCAAAGTAGGTGTGGTGACGGCCTGTGGGGCATGCACAGGTTGTAGGCTCTATTACATAGTGTGTCTGTTAGAGTGCTATCTCCAGCCACCAAGGTCTGGCATGGTGACAAGCAGTGTGCTTGATGCCACCACTCAGGCTGTCTAGTAACATACAATACTGTTAGGAAACCAACTTTTTTTAGAGTATAAAAAATATTTCTCCCTGTTTTTTTTTAATTTTTTGAAGAAATATTTCCCAGCACAGGCATAGTGTCGTGCAGTGTGGCCAGAGTGTGGGGGGCAGTGTGTTCAGTTCTAAATAATTGTTTATGTTGAGGCAATTATAGTTTGTAGTGATTGGTGGTTTTAGAAACTTTACTACCTGTGATTATATGAACATATTTATACAGGTCTATAAGTACTTCACTTGTTAAGTTGTTTTTCTTTTATATGTGTGTATGTGCGTGTGTTGTGTGGTGTGGTGCAGGTCTCCTAAGGAGAAGTGCACAGATGGTGGCAGTGGTGAGAATGTGGTGAGCAGGAAGATATGTGGCAGTGAGCTGGCCTGCTATTTCTGCAGTGATGTCGTGGCTCCCACTAATGTGAGTGAGTGGGTGTGGCTGTAGGTCACAGCAGCATTGGTTCAGGCTGTGAATGATCTTAAGTTAAGACATACTTTACAAACCTGATTCAGTATGAACTCTCTTGCTATGTTCATTGTTAGTCCACCCGTGACCGGACCTTGGACCAGCAGTGCACTGTGTCTCGGCCGGGACTCTCCATGATTGCCGGAGCTCTGGCTGTGGAACTGCTCGTGTCCATACTACAACACCCAAAGAGGTACAGGGTCCTCAGTGGTCAACACAGAGATACAAAACCATAGCAACAGTAATAATAATGTGATAATATGAACTGCTCTGATTTCCACTTTTGAGAGGGGTATTTACTTCCCCCCCCCCCCCCCCCCCCCCGTTTCCCCCTTTTTTATGCTTTAGTTGATAGTATTATTAGGTAAGAATAGAATCAGAATCTATAGTATCCTCTATGTAGCTGCCCGTGGTTGCGAACAAAAATGTCAGTTAATTTTATTGACTTGACAAAAGTATATGTTGTACATGCCTACATAAGGAAACAGAGGGATTAATTAGTCACATGTGGATCACCTGACCTGTGCTGGTACATGTTCACCCAAGAACACTTGTCATGTGATTTTTCAAATGTGTTTGCTAATCCTGACAGTCTGTGTCACATGCACAGAAGACCTGAATGTCCTTGACAGTTCCTGTTCAAACCTCTCTCTCTCTCTCTCACTCACTCTTGCTGTCTCTTTGCTCAACCAGCTAGTGTGTTCACAGTTGCCCCACCCTACACAGTTTGTTGCAGTTATAACTGCTGGATATCTCCAGCCAGATTTTCTTCTTTCGTTCCCTCTTAATTTTCACTGACTGCTACACGCGCGCACGCACACACACACACACACACACACGCACACGCACGCTTGCCCTTCAAATGTAGATTATTGCCACCAAGCACTGTTGGCAATAATTTACATTTGAAAGGGAATGGGTCCCAGACTTAAGTCCATTTTGATGGGACTCGGACTGTCACTGGTTGAAAATTGATCAGAATCATAAACATATTCATCTATTGACTGCTCCAACAAATCTTGAATATATGCAGTTTTGTATAGACCTCCAAAATTAGTGCTAACAAACCATTGTGTATGTGGCATGAATACCTAAATACATGGACATGTGGTGTATGCGGACGCATGCATCTATAGCTCATGAATGTTGGTAACCATCACGACTGCATGTGTTGCTAACTAAATGTTTCTATATTTTGTATGTGTATGTATGTCTGTCTGTCCACACTCACATGCATTTAATATCTGTTGCTGTTGTTCTTGTAGAGGGTTGGCGTATTCCCAAAACTTCAAAGATGGTGATGAGTCTGAGAATGAATCTATACTTGGTTTGGTACCTCATCAGGTCAGGAGGGTTTTAAATTATTATCTAAAATGATACCATTTCCCCTTGGTCAGGCATCTGCTCTGTTAGCTAATACACTGCCACGCTGACTATCATGAGCTTACCCATGCCATTGTTTAGATCCGTGGCTTCATGTCGCAGTTCTCCAATGTGCTGCCGGCCAGCAGGATGTTTGACAAGTGCACAGCTTGCTCTGACATTGTGAGTGTCCCCTCTGTGTGTGTGCATGCATGTGTGTGTGTGTGTGTGCATGCGTACTTGCGTGCGTGTGTGGGCTCTGCTATCTGCTGGTGCCTATTGGCAAGTCATTATGAGTGCACCCACTCACAACTAACACAGAGGTCAAGGTCCAGCTGTCACATCTATATCTGCTTGTTTTGAACATGTGTCACCTCTGACCTCTGTTTTATTAATTGCTACCACCTTACCCAACAGGCCATAGCAATGTTAGTAACTCTGTATTGTATCGTATTGTCTGGTCAGAGGAATGTGTGCATAAAGAGTGTGTCTCAATACACTTCAGTAGGCACACTTGAATAGCGAGTGTCTCCGTGTATTGGGGGGGATGGTTAGGAGAATGGGTTGATTTTAAATTATAACATTATATATTTCTTTTATGAGAATTTTTTTTCTCTTTTTGATAATACTTTTTTTTTTTAGTGATGATCTCTTAAAATTATTAATTTTTTTTTAACAATTTTTTTTCCTTATTAAAATATTGGGATTTTTTTACACTTGCATTTTAAGTGGCAGTCGTAAGTGCCACTTCTCTTTGATTTATCTTCTATGCCATAAAATTCATTCCAAGAGAGAAAGGGGGGGGGGGGGGGGGAGAGAAGTGAAAGTTTTCTGTGTATGGCTCCAGTTCAAGCAAATTCCACACCTCATATGGCAACTTTACCAGATAATGTTAAACATTTACCTTACACCTTCATGTTGTAATCCGAGGACATTTGTATTCCACAGTGGGATTTACACAATGCAAATTTATTCTCTGTACTAACGAAGGTCACTTATATCTGTAGGTGCTAAAACAGTACCAGGATGAAGGTTTTGATTTTCTCCTCAAGGCTTTCAACTCTCCCAACTACTTGGAAGACCTCACAGGATTGAGCGACCTCTATGCTCAGACATTAGACGATCAGGTGCACAAGATGGTGTGTATTGTTTTGATGGTCGTGATAACTCCTTTGATTAAGGTTTACACCTCATGAGAGTTCCAAGTGAAAGGTTTCCCATATACCTCCGGCCATATTCCTGCAATGTACAGTCCGTAGTTGCATGCATGTAATCTGAGCTCATCAAGCCTCTGATGGCAATTTCTAAAAAAAGGTTTTAGTAGTCAAAAGTTAGACATTTGTTGTAGCAAAAATACCCACTTGTGTTCTCTGTGAGGTAGTACAGTGGCTAATTCTGCACATGTCTGTCTCCTGGGCTCTTCCCTGGGTGTCATGGATTCTTTCTTAATTGCTTTCAGTGGGGGAAAAAATTAGGAAAAAAAATCCCCCGAGTTTGTTTGAGATAAATAATCTTAGCTTATTTTTACCTAATGCATTTTTTATATTATTGTGTAATTTATTTAAATTTCTAAGTTTTATTGCATCATCAAAGGTTCTTTTGATGAGAACTTATTTATTTTTCTGTTTCAACCCTTCATGGTGTCAGGCTACCTTCCTGTCAGGGTAGGGAGTTCAGGGATTAGGAATGCCATGCAGCTGTTTCCCAGCCTCGGCTACTGCCACATGTGACCAGTTTCCGCTTCCAGTTGGAAGGTGGAAAGTTCCTCTGTCTGACTCCTCCTCTTTGAGCTTTACTCATGTGTTGCTCTTGCAGGAGATCAAGGAGACCATTGGCTTTTCTCTTTATCAGCAAATGTCTAGATCTCAAGGAAGGAAGGGAGCATAGAATTGTCTCTTGTGTCCCTTACCTTATGGAGGTTGTAGTGAGCCACAACCGAAGTTGTTATGATCTCAAGTACCCTTCAATTATTACTGTAGTTTGGCATTATATATAAATGCATATCTTCCATATAAGGTTATATCTGATGTATTGGCCCTCCAAGCACATTTTTGGAATTCGAATTAGATTTTATTCACTGAATAGTCATGAACCATTTTGAATGTCAATATTTGAAGCCTTCATGTATTGCTATTTTGATATTTTGCAGGTTTGGGAGTTCAGTGATGACGAAGTGTGTCAATGAACAATGGAAGGGACTGCGCCATCTATTAAATGTTGCTAGCTTTAAGTAACAATTTGTTTTGTTTTTTGTGTGTGTTTTGTTTTGTTTTGTTTTGTGTGCACAGGTAGAATTTTTATTTCACAGATAATATGAAGGGTGGTATGGTGAGTAGCATGTGTTAGCACATTGTTGCCATAGTTTCAATTGAGAGTCTATGTAAGCAATATATTCTTATGAAATGAGAATATAAATATTTTATTATTAGTATTATTAGTATTATCACTGTTTTAATACAACCACATATCCATAGAGAGTTGGTCGTATCTCTGCCACATGGCACATTCAATCAGTAGTCATGGTAGTGGTCCATACAGGAGTCAACCTTACCTGCAAGAGGGTTCTGTGGCTCATTTGGTTGACTGTTGGATCCACAAGTTCATTCCTTTATTAGGAGTGGGTGGGTAAAGGTTGGTGATAAAGAAGGTTGGTTGGAAACAATGACTACAATACATAAAATGTTATTTCAGAATCTGCTTAAACATTTATTTGTGACTTCACTGAATGAATGAAAAGGAATGGAACTTTTGGGATATGTTGGAGCCTTATTGGTTTATGTGGCATTGCCAAGTAATTTTCTCAAAATGGTATATCAGTCGTTGGTGGTACAGAAGACATAGACTTCTGTGTCAGACTGTAAAGTCCATTAAATTTTTCTGCACATCCATGTGGAATTTCTAGTTTGAATGTATTCAACAGACCTTTCCTCACTCCAAACAATATATAGCCTTGTAGGATAGGGTAGAAGTGATTTAGCTTCACTAGACTACCCTATGCAGCTTTGCTTGCAGGAGGTTAGAGTATTAATCTAAAATAATTATTGGCCCTCAATATACCACAACTCAATCAACTGTGCAACCATAAAACAATTGTTATAGATTGCGAAGTACACATTTCTTGTCTGATCAAAACATCTGCTGTTGACTGTAGAGATGAGAATGGGTACCAACTTTGGATGCAGCCACATAGAGTTGTCCCTGAGGGAAAACTGTTGCGCCAACCAAGCTCCCGCTTCTCAGAGTCTGGTCTTTATTTCATCTCTCACCCCTTTCTGTGTGCAATTTTTTTTTTTACTTCACAGTGCATAGTGGAGATAGTATTCTTGGTTCATTTAATTTGGTAATCAAAGAATGACTATCTTGATTGTGCCACCAACACACACATGAGTATCTGTCACTCTAGAAAACCTGTCACTCTAGAAAACCTGTCACTCTAGAAAACCTGGAAACATTTCACTAATAATAAAAAAAATAATTGTTTTTCAATAATTTCCCCTTTTTCTTAATTTCCTTGCTCCCCTGCAATGTGGCAGTCCTGTGTGGAATAAAGTTCACTTTCTGCTAAACTTTTCTCTAGTTCTGCCATTAATTTTCATTTATCTCTGTACTAAATTGTAAGTGAGAGCACCATACTGGCATGCAACATGAACCATTGCAAAATCAGTCCCTACCTAAAAAGGCCATTTTTTTGCACACACGTATCAAACTAAAATTAACTGATCACTAGCATAACCTATCTTGACTCTGGAGCATCCACACACACACACACACACACACACACACACACACACACACACACACACACACACACACACACACACACACACACACACACACACACACACGGGGGAGAGAGAATAAAAGCAATTAATATATTGATTGATTACTTTCCTCCAACATACATCATGTGATGTCATATGAAACCACTCCTCCCTTCCCAGACAGGAATTTGAGCACATGTCTCCTCCTAAATTAATTATTTTTTTTAATTGGATTGAATTGTCACCCACATATATTCAAATTATTTCTGACCTCAATTTGTTTCAAGAAGAAACTGCCTAAAAATGAAATTCAATATAAATTTCTACTTCCCTATTACAAAGAGGTTCATGGGTGCTTGCCTGCATTATTTTGATCACAAGTTGTTTTTAAAATTAAAAAAAAAAAGATAAAGAAAAGTTCTCAACATTTTCCACAATCTTAATGGAACCGTTCCTCATTAGACTTTAAACAAAAATGTTCAGTTGCTTTTTTCATTTGAATTTATTACATATTATTATTAAAGTTTGTTTAAAAAAAAAAAAAGAAAAAGGTTTACATAATATAGCCAAACAGGGACTCTGCAGCAGTTTGGAAGCTAATTTTTCTAAGGCATACAATTCCAATGCAATGTTGTGTCAAGTTTTAGCTGCTGGAGAGTGGTTGCTACCAGTTGGCTGGAGTTCCCTGGCATCATGAAAGAAATACCAGTTTTGGCACAATCTCTGGGTCCTTTCGGGAGCTAAAAACCTTCACTGTACTATACCAGAAGCCATGAAAATGGGAGGCAAAAAGGGACAGCTTCTTGGAATAGATCTAGAGTAACATGAAGGAAACACACTGCCACAGAATATGATGCACTCTTGCATTGAAACTTGTGTCAACTGGGACCACAGACTTCCTGCTCTTTCTATTCTGTTTTGCTGCTCAATGCAACACTAGAAAATGTCAAATGGTGGGGAAGTATTTATATGACTGCACCTGTACATAAGGTCATTCACAAACTACCAAGAGAACACATATTCTTTTAGAGTTCAATTTCCAATTAGTGGGTACATTTCCACTTAATTTACAAGGTACATGTACTATAAGAACGTGCTATGTCTTAACTTCCCTTTATCTAATTTTTAACAAATAATTAAAAAAAAAGATTTTTTTTAAAATTTGATTGTACTGTTAAGGTGTACTTCACATATTGCTCAACTGAGAGAAGAATAAATTTAAAATAAAATGATTAACAGTTAACTAACAACAGAAACTAATGCATAAATAAGTTTGTGTCAGTCAAGAAATTGATGATATAAAGCTTCCTTTGCTTTATCATTAAATATTGGTGTGAAATCTATTTTGACAATGTCTGAAAAGCCTTCATCTAACTTTGGTTCCACATACTTGGATTTGAATATGTTGAAGACCATATCACTAATTTTGCTGTGTTTGTCACCTTCCTTCCTGGTCAGCTCCCGGAATCTGTTGTTGTGTTTGGCATGTGCTTCAGAAACCACAAAGTGAAAACAACGCACTGGAATTTTCAACCCTTTTCCAACTTGTATGTACCTCGACCTTGAATCTCTGTCTGGGTTGGTATTATCCACAACCACATTCTTCCCTGAGGTCAAGTACTCGGTACACTTGGCAACACATTTTTGCCATGATCCTAAGGAATCTCTATTGACATGGCAATAGCCTTTAACCTCCATATGCTCCTGGAAGAAAGTGGATTTACCAGACGCAGGATATCCAACAAAGATTACTAGTTCTTGTGGACAGGAAAGAATCTTCAAAGGAGGAAGGATATTCGTTGAGGAGTTCAAAGTAGTTGGATTGAATTGCCCCCAGTTGAATTTCTTGCAAGGTGGATGCTTTAAAAATATTTCTTCTGGTGTCAAAAAGGTGATGTTAATGTTGGCAGCAAATTTTCTGTCCCCACACGAAAAATCTTTTTTTCTACCTGCAAAAATGCACACAAAAAAGAAAATATCACTCACTGTGCTGCACATAATATACATGTCTTATCCTCTAGCATGACAGGTGCTATCAGTATTAGCCAGCGCAGGAGAATGTTGAACAAATCAAAATAAATGAGCCAGTCATGTGTCACTATTCTCACTGGAGATTGCACTGACTGAATGAGCACGGAACAGACCAACTCTATAGCACCAGACCTATTCCTATACCTATTAGTGGCAGTGGCCCATAAGTTGTGCCAAAAAAAAAACTAGTTGTGTGTCTAATTGTCAGTATCTTATATAGTATGTCTAAATTTTAAATCTGATTTTTCAAATTTTGTTGCTGCATAAAAGCTCTTGCACAACAACAAACATCACAAGATAGTGAGGAGTGCTCCTAATGTGTTCACTCCTCCATGCAGTCAGTCAGTCAGTTTTAGTCACATGATCATGTCAGTATTTACCTTATGATGGCTGACTGACTGACTGACTGCATCTGAGATATATGGTCTCAGAAATGGGAACTAAATAAAGTGGAACAATAGCTTAGCTTTTATTTTTTTAGAATGCGTTTGCTGCAGTGATAGAGTGACTGTTCCAAGTCACAGATTAAACATTGAAAAAGAAAACAACAACAACAAAAACATCAATTGAAAAAGAAAACAACAAAAAAAAAACAATTTTACATAAAGACTAAATTCTGATAAAGCAAACACATGTACATACCTGGCATCCATCCCACCTCCCGGCCAGCTGCATCTCCAACATAAAATGAAGACTTCAAATCGACTTCCACTTGCCCGTTCTCATGCAGCCGGAGGTGGTCCCACATGCCTGTGCAAGGCTTGCGATACGAGTCCTTAGTAGTGGACGCCATCAAAATAAGTGGAATTCTAAGTTGAGATGCAATGGCTTCAACTTTCTGTTTGAACTCTGCCTTGGTAGGTCTCCCTTTGCTAATTCCAAGTTGATTGGTGATGAGGACAATCCTGAATCCTTCCTCTACCAAAGACTTCAATTTGCTTTGAGTTTGACTCATAAACTTCCAGTCGGTTGGGCCAGTGGGAAATTTCTTTCCTGATGCAGTCTCAATGATGGTATAGTCCACATCAAATGCAGCCACTTTGTCAGAGTGGAAGACAGGACCATGGCGATACACCAACAAGGTTTCCTTGTCAGTCCACGACTTTAGTTCCAGATCTGACACAGAGGAGGCTCCAGCAGAAGACTCACCACTGGCAAATTGAAGTGTTGTTTGAACTGTACCCGAATCAGCCTTAAACTTCTTAGATGGAGTGGGATTCTCCAACTGACTGTTTCCTTCCAAGTTGGCAGTGATTCCACTGATGCTAACTGTGGGTGGTGGTTGATCAGTGTCAGTTTCACTTGTTTGCAAAGTGTTGGCTGCCAACATTCTGTTCCCAAAGTACACATGATACTTGTACTTTCCTTCTACAAGTTCTAACCATCCCATGGGTCCCAACAGGTACGTCTCATCCTTCTTCAGTGATCTGTTGGCAACTCGTGAAGGATGACTTCCAAGTTGCTTAACACAAACCTCTTCCTTGCTGAAGTCAGCACACACCTCCACCTGCAAAGATGATAAAAATAAATAAACAAAACAACAAAAATTTAACAATTTACAAACAATATATCATATTTTATGCAAATTAAGTCCTGGGGTATTTGTGCATGTGCAGTCAGTCAATGTAGGTTGCCATATTCCCATGAGCTCAGCCACAATACACAACCCTATTAATATGAAGTTTACAACTTATGAAGCACATTACTCAAACATTTTTTATTCTCATGTATCTTCCACATGTTGGTGCTACCAAGATTTCTCATCACACTACGACCCGGCCACTTGTGTCCTGCCACATGGAGAACTCTTGTGGCAGACAATGGATGTGGTCAGTCACTGTGTCCAGGTTGGACGTCAAGCACAAGATATTGCGCCTGACAACAGGCAGTTCTAGTTGACCCAAATAAGGTTGAGAAGAAAGAGACCTTAGAAACTCTCAAAATAGTGAAATTCATCTAGCGTACTTTTCAAGGCTGTGCAGTTACCATGGGAGATACATTTGGAATGTCTTGTAGACAGCTTCGTAATACTGAGCTCAATTTGTCTTCAATTGGGCAACTGGTGTGAAAACAGTTTCAACTTACTCAGTCATTTAATTCACAGTTTATCTGGTGCTAGCCACTCACGACCATAGTGAGGCATCCCTCCCCTGAACATATCCCAGTGACACAGACACTGGTGGGCCAATGTTGGTCGTGGCCAGCAAAGGTTTGGTGGGAGTAGGAAACAGAAATATGAGCACTTGGAAATGGTCTGGCTTGGGGGAACCAAATTAAATTTAACTTGTGTGACACTATTCAAGTGTCATACAAGTTAAATTTAATATGATTTATGGTTTTACTAGCCACTCATAATTAAGTATTTGAGCTTACTTGCTGTCTGGAACACTTGGAGTCAGTGATGTGACAAAGAGGTCCTCTTCCTATCACCAATGGCTGCCCATCCTTTAGTTCAATTTTAGAATGGTCTCCCTCCACAGGAATCAATTCACAGAAAATCATTCTGGCAAGTTTCCCACCTCCTTCCTTACGACCTGCCCTTACAAGAACCTCGGCAGTGATTCTACTGTAAAGCTGTCATCTAGAACTTGGGTGGTCTCTCATGGTAGAGATCATCACCGTAAAAAACGTAGAATTGCAGAACGCCCACGCCCAATTAAGCGCATAGTCATTCCTAGACATATAATGTTGCTGTGGGTTATATGGCTAGTTTTAAAAAGAAATATTCTTCAAATATAGCCCTAGCATACCCTAGGGGTGAAGACTTGAGTATAGCATGTTATGTATGTACTCATTTTTGAGTTAGTTCATTTCTCCCTACTCCACCCATTTAGTTACTCCTTTAATTACTTTATCCATTTTTAAAATTACTTTACCCATTTTTAAAAATTACTTTACTCATTTCATTTGGGACCACTCCAATGCAGTTGTAACGCCATATACACAGTTGCAACGCTATATACACAGTTGCCTTACCAACTTTAATATTATTTGTGAACATATCTTAAATATGGACAGAATATGTAAGGGGTGGGGTTAGAATAGATTAGGTTTCATGTACCTATCACTTCATTTACTCAACTGGAAGATTTTACATATTAAAAATAATATTGAATTAACCTACAAAAATATAATGTTAGACATCCCTATGTTGACCACAGCATTGAAATCTTAATCAATTTAAAGTATGTGCACTAACCATTTACAGAAATCATGGAACACAAAGTTTGGTCTCTCGGTCTTCAGACTAGAATCTGTAAAGGATCACCTACTTGTAGTTCATTTGGTATGCACATTTTCTTTCTCCCCTTTTTTCAATGGTTAGTGCTATTCTAACACATTTAAGTTCTAAAATAAAATCTTAATAATTCCCCACCCATTCCCTCCCCAATATATATATATATATATATATATATATATATATATATATATAGATATAGATATAGATATAGATATAGATATAGATATAGATATATATATATATATATATATAGATATAGATATAGATATATATATATATAGATATATATATAGATATATATAGATAGATATATATATATATATATATATATATATATATATATATATATAGATATATATATATATATATATATTAGAAGACCTATGTAACTATGTTTGTCCGTTTCTCAAAATCCCTCTGTTAGATTTTGACCAAACTTTTAGGGATGGAGGAGACCCACCCTGAGATGGTTTTATGCCAGGTGGCATGTCTAGGAAAAAACAGAATTTGTCTGTCTGTCTGTCTGTCTGTCTGTCTGTCTGTCTGTCTGTCTGTCTGTCTGTCTGTCTGTCTGTCTGTCTGTCTGTCTGTCTGTCTGTCTGTCTGTCTGTACCATCATTCCAGCCAAACCAGTAGATGAATGTCTCTGATACTCGGCATGATGATAGGTTTTAACCCAACTTAAAACATGGGCTAAAAATTTCGCAAAATGATTACCATGGTAACAAAAAAGCCAAAAATGGTATTTTGGCCAGAAAAACTCTAGGACTAACAGACCACCACCACTGAGAAACAGGAGCCACCAATATTGGCCGGGCAATGCCAGGTATATGGCTGGGCAACGCCGGGCATATGCTGCTAGTATATATATAATAATAAATACTCAGATGATGCCTCCTCAATGCCAAGCCCATATGTGTCACCAGTACATGAGTGGGTGACCAACCGTGCCTGGAAATAGCAGGTGTTGAAGGCTTTTTTCTTCTTTTTACCCCTTCCCTTTTCTTTAGTATAGTGAAAGCTTTATTGGGTTTCACCTTTTGTGTTTGCACACTTGTGGCTGTCGATCCACTCTTTAATATAACCACTAGGATATGAAATAACTGCTTGGCCCATTGGGTGTAATGTTTTTACATGTATAATAGAATTTTTTTTTATTACTATCTTTTTATCTTTGTTATAAAATTTGCCATGAGCACTTATAGGGATGGTGGGTATTGGTTTTTACATGATTAACTTTTGAACTGCCTTCTTTTTAGACTATGTATCATCTTACAAGTCCATCAAGTAGCAAAAGCTCTATTTGTTTTCACTTAATATGTGCATCATTCCCATCTGTCCATTCTCAATTACAATTACTTAATTGAAGTACAAATTACAGTAGTTATAATTGAATATCACACTCATAACGAAGTTATTATAATTGTTTGAGTGGTAAACTTGCAGTAAAAATCATGCCATTTAAAACACTGTCACTCTAAAATACCATAAATGAGGGCAGCAAAATGGTGAACCATATGAACCCTATACATCAGCAAAAGTAAGAACGTGCAACCCAGCTTGTGGGATTCCATCCTCAGATGGCTTCTTGTTTTCTTTTGCCCCCCCCCCCCAGATAGAATTTATCATGCCCATCACTATGTAAAAAAAAAAAAAAAAGTGGGTGGAAAAGGTGGTAGATAAAAGAAGGAAAGAATGCCCTCTGGCCACACCCATTGCATTGGAGAAGGGAAGAAAAAGAGGGGGAAAAAAATTAATATTGATAATAATGGAACTTGTGATTTTTGAATCAAAGTCGTAACCAAATCAGACAGTGGTCACAAACATAAAAACAGGGCAACTGTGATAATATTCAATACATCTTGGGTTGAATGGGGAGGGAAATCAAGTGCCAAACACTCAGCACTTCTTCCACCATTTGCCTTGGTGAGATTTTATACTGGGATTTACTTACTTTAATCTCCACATTACTCATTTGCTGAATATCAGACTTGTTCTTCCCTCATTTCAATATTTCACAATCCCCCCAATTAAACAATTCAAGGAATTTTTCCTCTTTTTTTAAAATAAATTTTTAAATTCAACAATGTAACCACAGGAAGTATGACTAACACACCAAAGTTCCATGTCTAATAAACAACCCTGATTTCAGGGGGGCAAGTTTCATAACACACTGAGGGGGGGATGTCTGCCATTGTTCATTGTTCACATCACATCACACGATGTCAGCATAGGAGGCATCAGTGGCTACCCCGCAGTTGTTGTCTGTGCGGCTCATCAACACGTATCCGTCCATTCCCCAGTGAGTGGACCAGGAGTTCTTGACCAAGTAAAACTCTTTGCCTTGCTGGTTGTTCAGTGTTCCATAACCAACAGCCAAGACTTGGTGGTCCAAACTTCCAGGCTTATTTCCTACAGACACAATAGGGCTCCATAATCAACAGAAACTTATAACACACACAAAAAAAACATAGCAAATCATGTTATTTTTTTTGGGTTTTTTAAAATATGTATTTCTAAAACACACACATCAAAAGAGTATTTTCTAAGTCAGAATCATCCATATGCACCATAGAAATGTGTGACGTCAGAATGAAATAAAACTTCAAAAACTATGATGTTTTAAAAGTGGAAAAAAGCTTCTTGAGGAGAAGGCAAATTTTGTACTTTAGCACAAGAACAGTATTATTAACTTCAAAAAAATTATATTGTCGTTTTCAATATAATAAACCCGATGAAACCCAAGTGATAAAAACACCATCAAAATCTTATAATCTAATATATAAAAATGCAATCTGTGTGTGTGTGTGTGTGTGTGTGTGTGTGTGTGTGTGTGTGTGTGTGTGTGTGTGTGTGTGTGTGTGTGTGTGTGTGTATCATGGTCAAACAGTTGGAAGGCTTTAATGAAACTTTGCAGGCATGATCCTTGGGAACCTGGCAAGGTTTATCACCACAAAGAATCTCAAGTGTGTCATCCCTGATGGGGAAAAATGGAATTCAAATTTTCATTAAAAAGCCTTAAAAACCGTGGCTCAGTGGTTGAAGCACAGGTCTCTCAAGCTGAAAGTCAGTGGTTTAAACCTTGAATAGGTTGATTTTTCCCCCTTTCTTTCCTTCCTTCATTTTTTCTTCCACCTCCCTCCCTTATTTTTCCTCCCCCTTTCTCTTTCATTGAAATTCTGACATGCTCAAATGTTAAAAAAAATCATATGAAAATTTGTAGGTTAAATGGAGAACACTCCGACATGCTCCCACAGAATTTCTCTATACTTAATTGATTAGGGACTTGAATAAATTGTTATTTGTAGATTATGACTCAAATAGATTAACTATTTATTGAGTTGATTTGTTACATGTAGATTACTGGCCTGAGTAGGAGGAAGCATACTTGCACACAATATACACACATGTAATTGTAATTAAGTAATTGGCCATTGAATTATTTATTATTTTGTTATATTCATTAGAGGGAAGTCGACCTATTTAAAGCATGCTGATCTCTGGAGAATGTGGAGAAACCCTAAGCAATGTTGCCAGAAGTAAATCGTCCTATAAGTAGTAATTTTTGGAAACCAATTGAGAGGGGAAAGTTTGATTGGGAAATTGCCAAGCCCTAAAAAGTAGTGAATTTTCAGGAGTCACGGATTCCAGACAAAGTTGAAATCAGAGCCAACTGCCCAGAAGAAGAGGGAACTGAAAGAGAAATCCTTCAAGTTCATGAGGATGATATTTATAAGGCGGCAAGTGAATCAAGCTCCTTACCAGGACAGCTCCATTCCAATTGCCACTATTCTTGCAAAACTACACCTGAATAGAGAATATCTATGTCCTCTCTACCATTCTTTCCATACTTAAAATGTTTCACCCCAGGGAGAACTGGAGTCTAAAATGCCCTATGATCAAGGAGCTAGCCTGGGACATGAGAAGCACAGAGAATTTCTGGCTGGATGTTCATCCATACAACCATCTAATGGATGGGGAAACCACATGGTCTAAACTGGTGCCTTGAGTATCTTCAATCATGTTTCATGTTGCCATTAGCTTGGGCAACATAGATGCATAGGAGGACCCGAAACATAAGATTTTTACATGTCTAATATGTTTTCCCTCACCACCCCTCCCCCCCCCCCCCCCCCCCAAATCAACCGGCAATGCTGGTTGCCTTGGGCAACATAGATGCATATGAGGACCCGACAGGATTTCTCCATGTCTAATATGTTCCCCCTCCCCCCCCCCAAATCAACAGGCAATGCTGGTTGCAAGCCTACCTATGAGCTGCTGTTATTTGATTGAAACTACAAGGTTTAGAAATAGTAATTGAGCGGCTTCAATCATGTTTCATGTTGCCATTGGTTACGCAAAGCTGGGTATACCTGCTAGTACAGAAGAAAAAGGTCTTCAAAATCTTTAACCTAATAAAAATGTGTTAAATCAGACAAAAATAAAACTTCGAAAACTATTATGTTTTAAAAATGGAAAAAAGCTTCCTGGGGAGAAGGGAAATCAGGTGGCTTGCTTCTGAACAATACTACTACCTCTGGAGGATGACAAGTGAAGGCAAGTCCACACAATGACTCTAGCCCATCTAGAGTGCTTGTGCTTCATGTTTGATATTGCAACAATGGAAACTGAACACAACTTAATAAAGTCCAGCACTAATATCGGATTATTTCATCCCTCAGTTACAGTTACATTGTAATGTGACATGTACAGTCTCTTATGAACTCACCACATTCCGGCTCGAAGTAGACACCATGGGAGTAGAAGGAGAAGGACTTGTGGCTTGCGTCAATAGCAACACTGATTGGTCCCTTCTCGTAGATGGCTGACACCAGAGCTGATACGTTTCCAGACGGGGTGTTGTAAAACTTGGAAAGGGTTGCTCCACACTTACTCTGGTTCACCTGGCAGTAGCCATCCTGCGAAGAAATGAACATGAATGAAAATAGCATATAGACTGACAGGACCACGCCCATCAGCATTCTATCAGCCAACACACAGACTCTAAACATGTCTGGAGCAATACCGCCAATTATAGGCAAGGCATGCACGCCACTACCTCCACAAGTGGCTGAAATAGTTTTTGGCCATACCAGTCCTTGCATCATGGACAGGCATTAATTAATAACAGTGACACAAAAATCAATATATTTCTACACTTAACTGATCATGAAGAGCAATGAGAGTTATTGGTCAGTTATTGCCTAGCAAAATAACAATGTCAATTAAGGGAGACACAGGTCGATTCCAGCACATATAGAATAATGGCAAGTCGAACATGTGATACTGTGTGTTCCCCCCCCCCCCCCCCCCCCCCCCCCCATTCAGTATCTGCCCAGCTGAATGGACACCTGGAAGGTTTGTCACTTTGACCCATGCATAGCAAACTTTCCTTTGATAAGCCATGTTCATTATCCTGTACGGTCTACACAAACACATGTAATGTTATTCTTACTAACACCAAATTAATAGCAACACAAAAAAAGCAGACTATCACATTATGTAAACATGTTGTCTGTAAACATTGCATTTGAATTCTACTTTTAGAAGGAAAAAAAAAGAAAACACACACACACAGGACAGCAACTTACTTGCATGAGGTACTGGCCACCGTTGTATGACATTTCCGATGGGATGCAGCCGTTGTCAATGATCCACTGATATGCCCTCTCACTCTCGCCACCATCACATCCATTATTACCGTAGCCCCAGGAACAATCCATCAGAGCTTGTTCACTCATGGGGATCAGCTGATTATACTGCAAGATGAATTGTCAGTACAGACATAGGAGGTGAAGCAAACATAGATGGCTGGACAATAATTGAAATGTAATGATGGAGGGAAGGGGGTGTGGCTTAATATTTGCTAGGTCTTTAAAGGAATGAAATTGAAAAGGGAAAATAAAATCGTTTGGTCTGCTCAGGAATTTTATGTGGGGGATTCTGCTGTGTGTATCATTACGTCACAGAATGGAGGGTAGCAGATAATATTGTTCTTGCTCTATTTCAACGACTAGACAACTTAGAAAAGTTTATGCAAGTTTTTCAGAGATTATTGTAAAAAGAACACAACAAAAATGATCAAAATTTGTTCTGTATTAGTAATTACGAGAAGTATCAGCTAAATAAACATTATAGATATTTAGATCGGATAGCATACATTTGTGGCCATCTCCCACATATTTTACCTACTATGTTCTTCTTTCTGCATGTGATAGTATTGAAAAGATCAAAAGTTCCAGACTGAAAAAAGTTACTTTGATTCTTTAAAAGCCATTTTATCTTGTGATATTGTATAACTATTAAAACTTCATGAGAGTAAAAAGAGGAAAGTATTTTTACATTGATGACACAACAATAACAACAATAACAACAATAACAACAATAAAATAGTAAATAATAAATCAAATTTTAAACACTTTACCTTCAAGAAATACGACCCTTCGATTGTTCCAGTCGTTCCAAAAGACCAACAACTGCCACAAATAGCTTGATCCTTCACAGGAGTTACAGCACCTGGCAGAGAGAGAGAGAGAGAGAGAGAGAGAGAGAGAGAGAGAGAGAGAGAGAGAGAGAGAGAGAGAGAGAGAGAGAGAGAGAGAGAGAGAGAGAGAGAGAGACAGTAGTCAAAATATTTTTTATCAATTCATTAAGTAGTTTCACCTTGTATTCTCCAGTTGTAGGATTCCGGCACATCTTCCAACTTTGTTTTACTGTAGTACATTTCTCCACGAGGAGAATCTTTAGATGTCCTGTATCCTCTCATCCGCTTGATCTCTACATCTGAACGATCAGTTAAATGGTTCACTTTCAGCTTGTAAGAAAGGTTTTGGCGATTCATTGATTCAATATACCTACAATAATTAAGACATGTAAACTTCATGCAAGGACCTACACAAACAATGAAACGCATTGAAGGGGGAAACAATTAACTGTAATGGCTATTGACCATAAATAAATAAACTGTGAAAGCTGATGATAAGTAACTTTGGGAAGAAGTAAAAGAAAAAAAAAAGGTAACAAATTTAAAAAAAATTGTGATGAAATATAAGGTCCCAAAATACTATTAACACAAGGCAGAGATGAGATCTTGTCAGGTGATCCTACTACAGTCAGGTGATCCTGTCACATGTTACATCGTCCAAGGAATGGTGTACAGAGAAAATAAATGAGGGAAAGCAGGAACTTAGTGGTGCATCTCCCTCCACCAGTTAACAGGAACACCACTGTCTTATATATATACTAGCAGCATATACCCGGCTTTGCCCGGCAAATTTCAACATCAAACATTATAGTTAAAGTTGAATATACAAACCATATATCAAATCTGTCGCTCCAAGAATTTGTTTGGCCAAAGTACACGAAAACAGAAGTGGGTGTGGTCATATAAATATACTGAAAACATTCCTCAGATTATATTGATTCTAAATATATAATGGGTTCATTGGTTTAACTCTCTAGGTTCAAGTGATTTTGCTGAAATAACATTTTGGTATTAATAGCCTTACACAGAGAAAGGAAGAGGTGTGGCCAGGTGGGACACAGCCCATGTTACTCCCAGAGTGAAGTTGTATATTCACACCAAGTTTTAGATGTCTACCTCCAATGGTTTTTCTGGCAAAAATACCATTTTTGGCTTTTTCTCATTACCATGGTAACCATTTTGCAAAATTTTAAGCCTGTGTTTTAAGTTGGGTCAAAACCTATCATCATGCCAAGTTTCAGAGAAATCCACCTACCAGTTTGGCCAGAATGATGGTACAAACATACAGACAGACAGACAAATTCTGTTTTCCCCCAGACATACCACCTGGCATAAAACCATCTCAGGATGGGTCTCCTCCATCCCTAAAAGTTTGGTCAAAATCTAACAGAGGGATTTTGAGAAACGGACAAACATAAGTTACATAGGTAGGTAGGTCTTATGTATCTATATATATATATATATATATATATATATAGATATACATATATGTGGCCAAAAAAAGAACAAAAATAGGAACAAAACAAAATATGAAATAAATATTTTCAAAAAATAAAAAAAAATTTAAAAAAGGAATAAAAAAAGAACACCAAAAAAATGAGAAAAACAACCTCCCCCAGCAATTGCAGGTTCATTCTGCAAGAAAGGTACTAAATATCCCAAGACACCTATTCACCCACTAATATTCATCTTTATTTGATGTTAGCAATGCCATTGATGCCCACTTCCCCTCAGGGGACGGACTTCAGGCACTGAGTATGCAAACAGAGTTGTCTTCATTGCCCACGCCACAGCCTGTGCCCACCACTGGACTGCACTACTAAGGTATACATGGGTGTGGTCTTAGAAAATCAACAGCAAAACTGATGCAGCTATGAAAGGATTCTGCCTACCTAAACTGAAAAATGGTTCATACAAGCTCTCACAATCAAAAACTGAAGATTATAATTGGAGGAGAAATGAACAGATCGCAAAGAACTTCAGTACTGACTGACTGACCTGTGGTTGTTCCGGAAATGAAACCTCCTCTGTTCCAAGTCTTTGTCACCACTGTACTGACGTTCATGCTTCTCCTTAAAGTTTTCAAACTCTGTGTCCACCTTGTGAGAGAGATGCTTAGCATCGTAACCATCAGCTCCAAAGAAAGCAAACATGTGGTTTTCTGCCATAGGAAGGGTATCTCCTGGACCAGGGAAACTTATGCATCCAGAGAAATCGACATTAAATACCGAAGGATCGATTGATTTGGAGAATGTTTCATAGACAATGACATATTGATCATAGTGGGAACCAAAGAGGCGGTCAAACCCGATAAAGGAGAGAAGCATAGGGAACTGCAAGGACACAAACAAATCACAAGCAAGTCAAATTATGAAATAGCTCTTTTGAGGCAGGCTCAGAACAGAACACAATTTGTAAAATTATATTATTACAATGGCAATGTTACACATCGTGAATATGATATATTGTGGACTGGTCCTTACACTCTACCCCACTCCTCACCCCACCCCTCACCCCACCCTCTCTCTAACCTTCCTACTCATCATCAGTGTACACATGATGGTTGTGATGCAGCCATGAACAGAGCAATGGCCGCTGACACCACTGTTGTTACTCCTCACATTCACAGCTGTCAAGGACCACATCAATCATCACACTTCAATGGAAAGTGAAGGGGGAAATCGATGCCACATCCCCCAAATTAAATAGGATTAATAATTTGCTAGACATATTTATCGTTGATGTAACCATGTCTGCAAGATGTCAGTGTATTATCAAATATTTGGAAATGTGCAGAAAAGACAGTGAAAAACAGCGTATGTGGTTGATAACATAAGCAATAACTAATTGAGTCTGGAGCTAGACATATGATCCTATTCATAAATATATGTCAGCAGTTAATTTCCGGTGTGTTAACAGCTTCGACTATCGTTTGTTAATAGGTAACAGTATTGGCCGTAATCTCTATTGGGAAGGTGGCAGCATTTCTGGATAACATTGGACTAACAGTTCTTGCAACACAAGTACAAGATAGTGGCTCTAATTTAATACAGGACAGACTGAAGTGGGAATACTAGAGTGCCATATCCCAATGGGCACTCTACAGTGCTGCACAATCCTTAAGTAGTATTTTTTTTTAAAAGAAGCTTTTTGTGCATGTTATTACCATAGTTTCCATCCCATTATTCAAAACACTAAGAACATTATATTCTAGAGTACTTGCATGAGCTCCTGTATTCTATATTATAAGCCAAAAAAAAAAGGAGTGATTTATACGTATATGTAAAAATCTTGTGAAATTAACTCCATGTAATTTTTCCCCACTTTATCATATCCATAAGCACAATCTGTCAAAAATTAAATCGTTCAAAACAGGTAAAGAAAGATATCAAACTTAAGAGATGCAAGTAAGTGAATACATGCAAATAGGAGTATTATAATAATCATCTTTGCTAAACTACTAATCTATGCATTCACTTTCTTCTAAGCTACTCAAATTGTTAGAACTGCAGTAGTAGTAAAGTGCAATTCCACACCTCTAGTAATACATAATTATCACACTAAAATTGTGTGTGTGTGTGTGTGTGTGTGTGTGTGTGTGTGTGTGTGTGTGTGTGTGTGTGTGTGTGTGTGTGTGTGTGTGTGTGAGGGGGTGACGTGACATGGACAAATCTGTAGCTAGATAAATTCCATGTAGATGCATGTGGTTACAATGAAAATTCATATCTTCCCTTCCCCCAGACATTCCAGAATACTTACCCCGGTTTTCTTGTTCGCCAGAATAGTGTAGTTGTTGTTTTTTCCTCCCTGTTCGTAGGATGATGTGTACACAACAGTCTCCACCCCTTTGTACATGTAATCAGCAACATACTACAAGACAAATTCAACACAAAATTACAACATATTTAATTGATTGTTACATCATTGGTGTACACAATCATTGGTCTATAGTTAACAATGTCATATATTTGATGATTCTATAATATCACACCAAGTCAGTTTAGTTTCATTCCAATAATTATCACTCCAGCAAGCTCAATGAATGCCTTAAGGAGAATGGCAAATACAAGAAAATAACTGAAACATGGAAACTTGGGTCACAAGTGGACATCCATTAATGAACTACATGTCCAAACTACTTAGACTATGCCAGATGAAGTGATTGTTGTGGTCCCACTAAGGCATGCGGTAACTCTTCAGCGTTATTTCCACATGCACTCGATAGCATCATAAGCTGATCCAAACATTATTCCTCGAGTTTTGTGCAACACTATATTCAAATATGAAAATTGTAATGAAAATTGTAATGAAAATTTGTTATGGCAAGTAGCCAGAGACCCTCCAATCTGCAGGGAGTCCCTAGTGGTGTGCACCACTGCACTACTGTGAATGCAACATGCCAGCTGACGTCCACAGCTCACCTGATAGTTGGACAGGTCAGGAAGTATTCCTTGGGCAGCTATTGGAGCCCCATTCACGCCAGGAACCTTGAAGCAAGTCTTCCTGTTAGCAAAGTCTTGAGTGGTCTCAGGAACTATTTTGTATATTCTCCCATAAGCTCCATCCTGTCCAATGTTGTACACCACAGATGTGCCTGCATCACATGTGCATGTGTGCAAGTGTTATTGTTGTGGATGTCACAGCAATTAATCACCTCCAATGTGTGTGTGTGTGTGTGTGTGTGTGTGTGTGTGTGTGTGTGTGTGTGTGTGTGTGTGTGTGTGTGTGTGTGTGTGTGTGTGTGTGCGTGCCTCCATGTGTGAGCACATGTTGTTTGTAGGTGTGCATTCACAGCTAGCGCCCTCAACCTTAGACAGATTGTTTGTTGCTAATGGACAAGGTTCAGTGAACGAGAGTGAACTCAATCCTATAAAAGCAACCAGAGTACCACACTTGTTTGGAATCCTCTGCTACCACTGAGCTACAGCCACTCCTCGACATGCGCACCCACCCACCCCACCCACCAGTGCCACTAATGCAGGCCCCATGAGTGTGAGTAGACAGATACATGGGATGGGCAATGTTCAGGGCACTGGATGTAACTGCTCCAGGAAGGAAGGACTGGTAGGCAGTAATGCATCATAAATACATTACCACATCTGTAAAAGTCTAAATCATTCCTTTCTCTAAAGTCAATATTCCCCTCCATTGGTAAGAAAAGCAAGTTAATATATATATATATATATAATCTATGTATCATAATTACATCACTATATCTCCGAAAGTTAAAATTATTATTATTAGCTGAAAACCTGCCCAATGGGAAGTTTTTAAGTCCACCACCTGTAGCAACCAACAAGTTCATTTTCATTATGTAACATGTAGGGATTACTAACACTAATCTCATTAATCAAACAAACATGATAAAATTATAAAACATGCAAAGTTTCTGGGATAGTTAGTGTTCCATATCACCAAACCACACCTATTGACAAAACCACACCCATAGCCACTCGATCTGAATGAAAATTTCACAAGGACATGCAGTGAGGTGCCCTAATCAATCCCTGAAAGTTCTATGGAGATCCCTCCAGCAGTTTGGGAGGTGATAGAGTCTGCACATATACACAAACCGATACACAAACAAATTTGTGAATTATAGTAAGATTTTTAAAGCACTGATTATAGCAGAGCTGGGTCTGTTTGAAAAAACAACAACTGATTTCTAGAAGCTATCCCAAGATGAAATTCCACAATGATACATTCGCTATTGTGCAGGGCTAAATTTGCGTGTATTCTTGAAATGACCTTAAAATGTTCTTATGCTAAAAGTAAAAAAGAGGTCATTCACTAATTTTCAGGAGGGGGGGAAGTTGAAAGTGGGTCTGTTCTATGCACAAAACTGTTGAGTTTACATTAAGTACACAGAGAGGAGGAAATACTAAATTTACCGCAAACAATACTTGGAGTACTCACATCCATCTTAAACCAACCTGATGTGATTTCCTGCGTATCCAACACCATGTTTTGACACACAGCACACACTCACACAGACAGACACTCACACAGACAGACACACAGCACACCACACACTCACTCACACACAGCACACCACACACTCACTCACTCACACACAGCACACCACACACACAGCACACACACTAGTCTCATTCCCAAATCCATTGGTTCACAACGATGGATGAATTCCATCATTAGCACTCAAATAAAGCAGGTCTGGTGACTTGCCTGTGCATTGCGTGTCTCACAAGCTTTTAGGGAACAAAATCACATGGTCACATCCAATGAAGTTCAAGGTTTCCGATCAAACCTGGATGGCTTCTCATTCGTAACGGTGCGGTTGATTTGAAATCTCATTATCAAATTCCAGTAGTTGGGTAATGGTCAATAATTAGTTTCAAACATATTCTAGCATTGGACATGGAATGCACAGGCAAGTCAGTAGTCCTAGATCATTAGCGTGCTAATGATACAAGACTTCAAGCATTGCCAATAAATCAATCTAGGAACAAAACTACACACACACAAAAGGTGAAAACAAAACAAGTTTTTACAATGTGGCTTATAACAATTGACCAAGCTGGAGAATAAGGGCTGGAATTTACTGAAGGAAGTTCAGGTTTGAAAACAAAATACTCTTCATTAACAAATCAGCTGATATGCTCAATTAACAAGTCTTTCATATTTCCTTTCACCAAACACACAAGTGTGTGGTTGGAAATAGGAACTCCACAAATAATGAGCATATTTGGGGAGATTTTTTCTCCACTTAGAGCCAGCCAGACCGGAGTTGGTCTCCTCCCAAGCCACAGGACTACCACCAGACATGGCAGCTCATGCAGTAGCACATGACCTGCCACATGCTGGATGACGCAACAAGCAGCTAAATGAGGGGAATAAAACATGGGTAAGATAGGACCATAACAGCCACAGGCGTAATGTGATGCAATACCCTGTGGCAATTTGAGAGTCCATGCAAATCCCTTGTGGTGGAGGTATCACAGTAAAGCCCAGTTCACAGTGCGTGCACTGCATAGACATAAGAACACATACTGTGCACTGCATGCACTGTGAACACAAACTATTGTCAGAATGCACCACAAGGAGTTTTCCTTTTACGGCCACATCCGCAATGTGAGAATAAAACCAAGTTCTAATTTTACGCAATGCACAGTACGTGTCAGTGTGTCCATGTGGTGCATGCACTGTGAACTAGGGCTTATGATCAATCGCTATTGGAACACAATATCAATCAAAGGCAACTGTAAAAAAAGAACAAAGATAAACAAAACCAAATAAACATACACACCAACCAAACAACAAAAAAAAACACCCAAAAACATGCATCCACAATAGAGTGATTTTAATGAATATTAATGAGTAATGACTAACGACTAACATTTAATTGCACAGCTACATTGCAGTGTATATGCTCAATTTTAGTAAAGGGCGTCAAATGAAATAATAGTACATTTAAACTAGAACCCCTTGACTTCTGTACAACAATCTGTGTAAGATTTGCTTCCAAAAAAACAATCCATAATTTATACATGGAGTACAATACATGGAGTACAATACATGGAGTACAATACATGGAGTACAATACATGGAGTACAATACATGGAGTACAATACATGGAGTACAATACATGTCACCACAATATGCAGTATTACTTCCATATTTTCTGTAATTAAAATGCCACCAAAAATAATTCTAACTTGATATGGCACTCAGTTACGGGGAAAATATATCCAATTTATGACATGGAGCTTATAATTACAGTAAAGGTTCTACGAATGTATTTAAAAAATTAATTCAGATTACTTTTGGCACTATAATTACAGACAAATATAATTGTAGCAGTAGGTCCTCACTTGTAAAAATATGGTATATAGTTCCTTTTTCTGACATAATTTTTCTTGAAGCCTAGCTAACTCCACATTTTTTACACAAAGCCTACAAGCTATTTTCTTCCCACATTCTATTCTGGCTAAGGACAGTTTTCACATAATCAAGTGTGGCACAGGCACACAAGTACAGTAGATATGAATGAACCCAATATTTAAGTTTAGGAAATTGTTATATAGCTAGCTAAACTACAAGTTATTGCCAAGGAAATTTTAATGTTACTGATCTTCACACACCCACAGTGGACCAGTGGGCCTAATCTCAAGAGGCCATCAGATTTAGTAAATAATCCGCTACAACATCCTTCACAGCTTTATGTACTATACCTGCATATGTGCTCATCATACTCCTCTTCTTGCCCATATCGACAACAGCAGTAAAGGGTTCGTTGATGGTAGCGTAGGGCAGGTATATGGATCCACTGCATGTGTACTGTTCTGGCCATTTCAACACTTTACCAGCGCTGGCGCATGCTATAACTGAGCAGACGAAAAACAGGTAGAAAGACATCCCTATCCCCTACAGCTTATTGCAGTACAACTAGCAAAAACTGGAAGTGAAATTTCACCCAGGAAACACTCTTTATGGGTCTTCTTCCGGTTCAGCTGGGTGTGACTGGGAAAACCCTATATCTTCTCTACCAGCTGACTACAACCGGATGTCATTCATTTAATGGAAATGCATCCCTTCGGAGAAGTGGTCCTACAGGAAACATTGTCTATGAAAGATTTAGTCCCTATCCAGTCATTGACTTCTTCCTGTTTTGTTTCCCCTCCCACTTCATCTGAAGTAACAGTGCTAGTAGTAATTTAAAGTGAATAGGAATAAAGGGAAAAAAAAACAAAACAAATAAAAATTAAAAAAAACAACAACACACCATCAAAAACACTATCCTATGTAGCGGCTGTTGTGCTTCATGTTCCAGAGCATTTCATTACTTCATTATGAGTTTATGCAAACATTTTTATGCCTGTTGTTAATTAACCTATTTACATTTCATTTGCTTTGTTGCATTAAAATGGCTGTCTGACACTGAAAGCACAAACCATTTATTTCAAAATAACTATTGAATCATGATGAATTTATACAGATATCATTAAAAAGCTTTCGCCTGCTCTATGAGATGAAAGGAGGGAATTTCATTAGTCCATGATACTAGACATAATAATCCCAAGAATCACAATAATGCATAAATCTGGTAAGCCATTAAAATAAGATCCTGTGAGCTCCTGGAGCTCACAAGTAAAAATAATAATAATGCCAAAAAAAAAAAAAAAAAATTGTTATAAAAAAATTAAAATAAAATAACAGTAATAATCAAGTAGAGGCGCAACTTCGTTTGATTACTAACAGTTTGTTTGAGGTGAGAAAAGCTGCATACCTCAAGGGCTGGAGTAAACTTTAAGTAAAGTTGACAGACCATTTCAATTTTTAAGCAAGACCTCTGCTAGGAAAGTCATAGAGGTTTGGGATGGGTGTATCTACTAAGCATAGCTACCTAGGTTCTGTATGCATATAGCTTAGCAAGGATCTATGTAGCTTAGATATAGTTTAACTAGCTTGCTAGCTATGCTACAACATGGAATTTGTTATGCAGACAGCAAAGGCATCAAATAGGTGGCATGATTTTTTAAAGTATGAATCTTCATTTACACCATTGTTTGCAAGCATGCCCAACTGGCACACGCACACACGCACCCAATCACAATGAGTACTTTATGCCTGTGAAAGTTTGGTTGCTTAGACCAGTGGGGGTTAGTTTGAGCTGCAGCTAGTGGACTATTGCAACTAGAGATAGAAGTTAAATATCTACCTAGCTCTATAGACATAGGTGTAGCAGTGCATCTTACATTGGTAATCACAAGCATACGACATGTCGGCCGCACCCACCCATTTTTATTATCACACCCTTTTTCCCTTCCACATGAGTCACTTGGATATTACATAATGAGGCCACCATGAAATGGGCATGGCCAGGTAAATATATGTGGTCTACTGAAAATGTTGGTCAGGCAAATGCCTAAGCTGGTGACCCAGCGCTACACCTATGAGTTAGAATAACATCTAGCTATTTAGTTAGCTAGCTGGCTGCATTTTCCTTCATATCGGAGGAAGGGTGGTTGGATAGCCTGAAAAAGAAAAGAAAAAAAAAATTTTTTTTTTAATTTTTTTTTTTTTTTGGGGGGGGGGGGGGGGGGGAGGGGTTGGGAATAATTAAAAAAATATATTTAAAGATAAACAAAAGAAGGAATAAATAAACAAAGGGATGAACAAACAAATGAACAAACAAGCAAGTCAAGGATGGAACAAAGGAACAAACAAAAATAATTCAATTTCAAAGATTCGATTATTCTTTCCATTTTTTTCCCTGCATTATACAAAGTTCATAGCAGGTGGGTGGCGGTCAGGAATGAAAGAAAACATTTTTTTGTTATGAGTGAACCACCAACTTATATTATTTTGAATAGCACAGTAGAAATTTAAAAAAAACTGAATACATCAATAAGAGTGTTTAGTGAGCAGCTAGTAGGTGGCAAGCATGTTTGCATTTCATTTTGTAGGGAAAAATTAATGTGTGTGCGTGTTAAAATGTAAATTTAAAAGAAATTAATAGCAATAAAGATATGGAATGAAACCATTAAACTAGTTTAAATTTATTATAATACCAAGTCTTGAAGGAACATTTCTGTTGTATTAGGGACACTTAGAGTGTGGCAAGTGCAAAATCAAAATAGCTGAGAGCTATAAGAGCTCACAATTACAACATTGTAATACACAGTCCAGATAATGATTGTTGCTGAAGTGGTATATGAGATTACATTAGAGTCGATCATGTTCGAAATAATCGTTCACAACAATTGTTAGCTACATAAATCCCACCAAAACCGATATGAAATGGTTCGGCTGATGAATATGGTAACCAAATCTGGAATATTGAGGAAGCATTGGATGGATGGCCTCACATTGGATGATCTTGCATTGGACTGTCTTTTGTTCGACGACCTTTCATCTGACGACCATTCATCTGACGACCTAGCAATAAAAAACCCCAACAATAATTAAAAGAAAAACAAATGAACTAAAATCCTCCTCAAAGCATGCCCCACAATACATTAATTTGAATATTAAAGATAAAATTTCATTGTACAGCTATATTCTAGTGATTATGCTCAGTTTTAGTAGGGCATCAAACAAAACACTGTAAAGCTCGAAATATTAGCTAGCAATTATATTTAGCAAAATTAGTGAGATCAGTGGGCCTGTTGCAGCTTGGCTGCATGGTATTGGTGCAGTGGAGTATGGAAGTGGTGCAAGCAACTAAAGCCAGATTTGCTGGTAGCAGCTTGAATGAAATGTCTGTTGGCATTCATACTTTTAACCACAAACACAGGAGGGTAATAACATTCACGGTCACATGAAGTCCATATGCCAAACTTCAGTCTGATTGGTCCAGCATGTGACTGTAAAGTGTAGTACTCTCCTGTGGGTGTGGCTGTGTGTACTTAGGAGGTTCTATTAAATCTTGTTCCACCTGATTGATCTTCTCGACCAATCTAACTGTCTCCATTAACATTTGATGGGTGTGGCTAGACACACTCAGAGGTTATTAATACTCTTGTGGTCGCATGGAGACCACATACCAAGTTTCAGTGATTGGTTCTTGTCAGTGAAAACAACTCATGTGGGTGTGGCCATGAAAAAACCACACCCATTATTATTCTCACATGTAGTTAATAATGTTCACCCGAGTACTTGGAGACCACATGCCAAATGTCTGCCCGATTAGTCCTTTAATTAACTTTTGGCAGCCAAAACAATTTCCTATTGGTGTGGCAATGGCAAAACCACACCAACACACAATTGCTAACATTCACCTAGTTATTTGGAGAACACATCAAATTTCAGCCTGATTCATTGGTCCTTTAATTAGCTTTTGGCAGCCCAAATAACTTTTATTGGTGTGGCTATGATAAAACCACACCCACATGTAGTTAATGATGCTCACCCGGGTACTTGGAGACCACATACCAAATTTCAGCCTGATTGGTCCAGCAGTTTGGCAGTGAAAACAACTGATGCACACATACATAGAGAGCTCCTATTTATAAGAAAATTGAAAAATTTGCTAAATTTTTTACTAACAAAATACTTTTCACTCTGCGACCTGCAGCTGTGGTGAAGGGATGTGCATCTGGCACACCCCTCCCCTTTATTCACAGCACTGGATGCATTGCATCACCAGCACGCAAATAAAGTGGGCCTGGTGACTTGCTGTGCATTCCGTGTTCCTTAGGCATCCGTGGAACACAGCCATAAAAGCCACATCTACTCATTTGGTTAACCAGAACTACATATTCATGAAGTCTTGTTTTGAGCATAAATATATAGCACATGGTACGTCAGAAACATTCTGTTATTTCGAAAAATTTGACAACCTTGGAGGTAAGTGCGGTTGTTTTAAAACTTCATTATAAAATAATTTTGGTCTGCACCGGAATGTGGGCGCAAGAACACGGAATGCACAGGCAGGTCACCAGACCCACTTTATTTATGTGCTGGTGAGGCAATACATCCAGTGCTGTGAATAAAGGGTCTGGGAAAGGGACTGCATCTGGCATTGCTGGGTAAATCCTGATGGATTTTCCTCGCAGCTACTACACCAAACAATGACAAGGTAACACAGAAGCTGGTTATAAACAAGTTAGTGAAAGTTTACAAGTAGCTAAAAAAGGAAGAAGAGAGAGTCCCATAGGACTTATGATGCTGAAACTTACTAGATTGAAAATAGACAAATACTCACATGAGAATGGGACAAAGCAGCTGTGGAGAAATCTTCTCATTAGTTTGGTTATAAACATTCAGAAAGTCTTGCGACTTCAAAGACCAAAAAAAAAAAAGAGAGACCAAAATCAATGAAATTTGGTATGTGGTCTCTGCAAGACCAGAAGAATGTTATATTCTATGGGTGTGGTCTATCTATTATATTATAATAGGGTATATTTTTGGTAGTCTTGGTCCCAGACCCCTCTATTCACAGTACTGGATGTATTGTATCACCAGCACGCAAATAAAGTGGGTCTGGTGACTTTCCTGTGCATTCCGTGTTCCTTAGACATCCGTGGAACACAGCCATAAAAGCCACATCCACTCATTTGGTTAACCAGAACTACATATTCATGAAGTCTTATGTTTTGTGCGTAAATATATAGCACCAGGTACTGTGGACAGCGTCAGAAACATTGTCACTTTGAAAAATTTGACAACCTTGGCGGTAGGTGCGGTTATTTTAAAACCGCATTATAAAATAATTTTTGGTCTGCGCTGGAATGTGGGCGCAAGAACATGAAACGCACAGGCAAGTCACCAACCCACTTTATTTGCGTGCTGGTGATGCAATACATCCAGTGCTATGAATAAAGGGTCTGGGACAGAGACAAGGTTTTGGGTAATTAAGAAAAAAAAAGGTGAAGGTCCTTTCCAACAGGAATATTTCTTTGAATGGGGTGGATTTAATGCTGAAGAGAATTTTTTATGGGGAGGGCAGATGTGTGGGACATGCTTCCCCCCCCCCTCCCAACTGAAAACCAGGTACCCTAAAATGAATCCATTTCAGAGCACCAGATGTCAAAATTTTTTGCTTTAGGTAAAAGGCAATGAGAAAAATGTGATAACATAGGGCATTTATTGTTCCAATGATGTGCTTTTTTGGGCTTTAAAAAAATTGTTTGGCCTTTTTGGCAATTTTTGGGGTGGTCATTTGGCATAATTTCACTCCCAGCACCTGAACACTCACGCCCAATTAAAGCCCTACATAAACATATTCATATTATACTCAAGCCCCCTAGGGCACAGTAGGGCTATATTTGAAGAGCATTTCTTTAAATATAGCCATATAGCCCTAGCCAACCCTAGCCCTAGGGGTAAGTGAATAGTATGCAAATCCATAAGCTTCTTTGGGCTTGGGTGTTCAGCTTCATTGGGCTTGGGTGTTCAGCTTCATTGGGCTTGGGTGTTCAGCTTCATTGGGCTTGGGTGTTCAGCTTCATTGGGCTTGGGTGTTCAGCAGTTCCTGCTGGTGGCAATACTTTACTAGTCTAGTTACTTTACCTAGTTTCATGGGGGAGGGGCGGGGGACAACTCTGCTTGTACATAAACCTATTGATACAATCCTTTCACACTCACAGTGGATGAGTGGGCCAATCTCAAGAAGCTGACAAATTTAGTAGATAATCTGCTACAACATACTTTATAGCTTTAGGTTATACCTCCATATGTTCTCTCCCTACTCCTCCTGCTGCTCATATCTGGATCAAAGGGAGGCAGGTCGACATCATCAGCAAATGGTTTCTCCATGGTATCAGAGGGGGGCAGGCCATTATCAATGGGGGGCAGGTCATTATCAATGGGGGGCAGGTCATTATCAATGGGGGGCAGGTCATTATCAGAGGGGGGCAGGTCGACAGCAGCAGGAAATGTTTTTTCATTGGTATCCGAGGGGGACAGGTCAAAGGGGGCCTGGTCAAAGGGGGACAGGTCAAAAGGGTACGGGTCAGTATCAAAGGGAGGCCTGTCATCAAAGGGAGGCCTGTCATCAAAGGGAGGCCTATCAGCATCAGAGGGGGGCAGGTCAACATCAGCAGCATATGGTTCTTCGGTGGTATCCAAAGGGGACTGGTCCAGGGAGCTGCCGGAATAATGATCTCGCCACTTGAACGCATTAGCAGCACTGGCAAACGAGAGTATTATGCAGCAGATGAACGACAGGTAGAAAGACATACCCTGTGGTATTACCAAATGCGCAGAAACTGGGAAGAAAGATTCACCCTAGAAGCACTCTCTATAAGTTCTTTTTCCTGGTTCACCAGGACGTCATTCATTGACTTGTCACAGTAAAAGTGGTTCCCCCAAAACTAGTCCGTGCTATCAAATACAATAGTAAAAGCACAGCGATCCTATAAAGCAATATTTGATCCGTGGCTATAACTCAGCCCCCGGATGGATTGTTGCTCCACAATAAGTGATCCCCCACTGCCATAACCGATCCGCTTTTTAGATTACACAACTTTTACGTGTGTAGAAATTTTTTCTATCTGGGTAACATATCCGGTGTTTATAGAATATGAAGTACTCCGCTAGAGAGAAGTTGCTCTAAATTATGCTGGCCAACTGCTACATAACTGAGATGGAGCATTAAAGAACCAAAAATTTATATAACAATTTTGTAGCTGTCTCTTCCAACAAAAAAAATTAGTTATTAGCTATGAACTATTCATAAGTACGTGGCTGCATTTCTTTAAAAAAATAATAAATTTAAAAAAAAAAAAATAAATAAAAAAAAAATATATATATATATATATATTATCTTAGTTTATGGGTTTATGAGCTTCATTTTATTCCCTAAACTGATGTTAGAAGAAAACAATGATAAGATCATTGTAGGAAGAGCTTTTGTGTACAGGGTGGTTCAAAATTGAGAAAAATGTAGATCTGGAGTTGTACCAGGTGAGAATGTTATGTAAACCAACTTCTTCAAATTAAAATTGAGTATCCATTGAGTACAGCAATGTGAAAATTCATAGATATAATTTTGTAGATTAATGCTGTCCTGGCAGGATTGCAATTGGTAAAATGCACTTGATATAGTCAGCAACCATCAGGGTGTGGAAATACTTAATAGATCGAGAAAGATCATTCATAAAGATTAAATAGAGCATAGGTCTACTTCCCTGTGGCACTCCTGATAAAACAGGTAAAAACAGAGCATTGATGATTTTTTGAACACACAGAAATCTGCACATGAGGTATGCCTTAAATGATAACCACAAATCCCCTGTTATATCATGGGGTCTACAAATTTATCAACAATTTTGTGTGAGGTACAGTATTAAAAGCCACTTGAAAGTCAATGTATATGATATCTATTTGAGATAGGCTCTCAATTCGCTATAAACTTAACAACATTAAAACGATTTAGAGTGAAGTTAAAAGAAAAAGTGGTCTCCTCAGCTGCCTGGCTGATTCCAGCTGGCAGGTTTCACCTCTACTCTTGAGAAGGTGCACTCGCTTTTGGTCTACAGTGAGCCTAGTATGCATCACCCTTATAGTGTCTTAGCGCCTAAACTAAAATACTAGAAGGAAGTCTCAATGACAAAATGTGCTTCATCACCAGCTGAATGTGTTTGACTGAGATACATTCCTCCCTGTCCTGGCAGAATTATGCCACCTATATCCGCCATGAATCACATGTTTTGAGCCTCACCACATAAGCCAAGAAAAACACAGAGCGTCTCCTCCACCAGAGCATCTCAAACTTTGAAACATCACCAACAGTCAGAGCCTCAATTCATGCTAACCATATTACCAACACGCAGTGCACCTCCTCTCTGATGAGTTTGATCTGTCCAAGGCATGGAATAATCTTGTCAATATAGTCCACCCTTCGTCTCCTACCCACTACCTAACTCATTGTTGCAACCTGGTGCTGACTTACTGCAAAAGCAGTGGGTGAAGCTAAATCATCTCCTTTCTGGCACTGCCTATGTTGGCGAGACTCTTCAATGCTGGGGCTTGCAAAATAAAAAAAACTGAATGTGCATATCAGACTATCTTCATGTGGGGACAGACTGTGCTACACTCAAATAGCCTAGTGATTTCGCTACTTGTCACTTCCCCAGTGCAGAAAGAAGATCTTGGCATTGTGAACTGACCATCAAACATAACTTTTTTATTGATGAATGCTTATATACATGTGCATGTGTATATATATCATTCTGTCGGTCGGTCGGTCGGTCGGTCGGTCGGTCGGTCGGTCGGTCGGTCGGTCGGTCGGTCGGTCGGTCGGTCGGTCGGTCGGTCGGTCGGTCGGTCTGTCTCTCTGTCTGTCTGTCTGTCTGTCTGTCTATATGTATATGTGAACTCTAGCTCCTCCCAAGCAACTGGAGGGATCTTAACAAAACTTTCAGGGATTAATAAGGTCACATCATTACATGTTCTGGTGAAGGTTATGTTCAAACCAGGTGGTTATGCATGTGATTTTGTCAATGAGTGTGGTTCGGTGACATTGAACACCTAAACTATAGCTGCAATTTGGCATATTTATCATATGTATCATGTTTGTTGGATTAATGAATTAAATGTCAATAATTCTACATGCTGCATAAAGCAATGTATGTTATTGCAAGTGGCTGAGTTAAAAGTCACCAATAGGGCAGGTTTTCTGCTAATATGCCCAATTCTACATCCATAAATCACCGACTTCAAACTCTATTTCATCTAGTGTCAAAAATGCTATTATAGTGGGTATATAATAGAATGATTTCTTTTCGTCACAATATTGCAAAGAAACCCCCCCCCCCTCCCCCTCCTACCCCCTACCCCTCCCCCACCCAAAAGGGACTTACTCTGAAGAAAAAGAACACACAGAAACTAGTAATGAACAATAAAGAAATGAAGAGGGGAAAAAATTTATGGTTCCCCCAAATAGTGTGTAAACAAGATAAGATCTATTCAAGAAGTATTGAAACAGGGCATGACCAATCAATTATTATGCGCCTATGGGTAATAACAGATGAATATATATTTTTTCAATATTGCAAACAAACCCCCTGAATCCCCCCCCCCCCCTACATCTCTGTATGTACAAGGCACTTTTCTAGTTTCAATCAATATTATGATAATAGAGTGTACAGTTTACTTTTAAGATGGTGAATCACCCCTTGGAGTTGACAACATAGAACTCAATTCCCCTCCTGTAATGGATTTCTTTTTGATTACATGATATTTACATTTACTTATTACCTCTTTAAATGCACTGAAGTTCTTCCAATCCCTTAAAAAAGCTAAGCTTGCAGCTACTTTTATGCACAATATGGCTTTTGATATAAATGTACTCAGAACTACATATTTTATTAGGATAAATATTTTTGACTCAAAATGATATCCAATATGTCCACTGTCAAGAGAGAACATGAAATCTCACTTTAACAATTTAATACTTTCTTTTTTAAAGCCAC